>JAEUYN010000193.1:0-88500 GCA_018257835.1 Euura lappo
GTGATATTACTGCGCTTACACCGTATGGAGACGCATCACACGTAAGTACTAACAATTTGTCGGGATCAAAATGAATGAGTATGGCGTCACCGGTTAGCTCTTTCTTTATTCTCTCAAAAGCTGCGGTACACTCATCCGTCCACAAAAAACTGTCTTTCTCTAAGCAACAGTACAAGGGATATAATTTCTCGGCTGCCCTATGTATGTAGCGTGCGTAGTAATTAATACTACCTAGAAAGCTTCGGAGTTGTGACACGTCTTGTGGGACTGGTGCCCTTTTTACACATTCCAGCTTGTCTTCGAGAGGTTGCATACCCTTTTCACTTATTTTGTATCCGAGGTACTTTACCTCCCTTTTGAAAAATTCGCATTTTTCAAACTTGATACGGAGCCCAGCGTCACTCAAGCGTGTTAGGACTTGTCTAACTTTTTGCATGTGTGTTTCGACATCTACAGCCGCGATCAAAATATCGTCAATGAAAACTATTACGTTAGGAATTCCCAACAGCAATGTTGACATCACCCGCTGGAACGACCCTGGACCCGTGGCTACTCCGTATGGTAATCTATGATATTTAAATAGACCCAAATGTGTGCTTATCACGACCAGTTGTTGTGCATCTAGTGTCAAAGGTAACTGTTGGTATGCCTCCGACAAGTCGAGCTTGGTGAACCAAACTGCCCCTCGAAGTGTTTCAAAAACATTTTGAATTCTTGGTAATGGAAAATGATCGATCTCTATGTATTTATTTATAGTGATCTTGAAATCTCCACATAATCGAACGGCCCCAGATTCTTTGATTACCGGTACTATTGGCGTGCCCCAAACACTGTACTCGACTTGGGATATTATACCTTCAGTTACCAGTCTATTTAACTCTGTTTCGACTATTCCTTTTATAGCGAAGGGTAAACGCCTCGGTTGAACAAATTTTGGTTTTGCGTCTGGGGTTAATGAGATATTTAACTCCTCTTTTGTAAATAATCCAATTCCTTTCTGAAAAACCTTGAAAAATTCTGATTTGAGTTGTTGGATCTCAGTTTCAAACTCCATTTGCACTGCATTTATGGCTGCGTGAACGTTTGTAGCGCCAAATGTGGGAGGCCACATTTCTAAAGCCTTCAGCCAATTTCGACCGATTATGGGCTGACCTGCTCCTCTGACCACATATAAAATTTGTTCAGCCTTATTGTTTGGTTTTTCAATATTTACTCGTAGGTACCCCAACGTTGGAATTGGCTGTTTATTGTACGCCTTCAACAAGACGTTTGCCTGTACTAAAGGCAATGCAGAAAAACTGTTTTCATAACATTCGCTAGAGATAGCAGATATTGACGCACCTGTATCAATTTCCATTTCTAATGGTGTTCCGTTTACGTTTATAATTTCAGTTATAGGTTTGATATTCCTATCGCACTCAACCTGCAAAACTTCGACGTTGCCTTGACTTTGGATGACATTTACATGCTCTACTACGTCTCTTTCATACCTTTCGTCCTCTGAGGATTCTTCCTCACTACTTGTCCTGAACTTATTGGCGTAGACGAAATTTTGTAGGTTTTGTGACTTTGACGCAAATTTTTTATTCCTCTTTCGTTTGCATACCCTAAAAATATGCCCTTGGGCCCCACACTCGCTACAGAACTTGAATCGCAAGGTACACTCTGATTTTGGATGTCCTTGGTTACCACAACAGCGGCACGTGTCTTCTCCATTCGCTGGATCCTCTCCAGCGGCGGATGATGTGGCTCCGTCTTCTTGATGTGGTGCTCCTCCCTTTTTGTTGTTTCCATTTGCTCCGGTTTTCTTATGCTTTCCACGCCAATTTCTGTTTTTGTGTGCTCCATGGTTGGATTTTTCACGACTACCCGTGCTAACTGCGTGCACGACGGCAGTATTTGTTTCCGGCTGACTAGCGGTTGTTAATTTCGGGTTATTTAATGTTTCCGCCTCAGCCATCTCTACGGTTTGGGCCAACTTCAACAATTCCGTCGCACTTGTTAAAGAGGACTTCAAGAGTTCATATTTTACTGTGCGTGAACTGACCCCTGTGACGAACTGATCTTTTAGCTGCCCCGCGAGTTCCGTCGGCGCGAAATTGCACTCCTTAGCCAGCGCCTGTAGAGCTACGTAAAATTCCTTCACGGTCTCTTTGTCTCTTTGTTTGCGATCCCGAAATGAGTACCTTTGGAGATGTTCGCTACGACGTGGCTCATAGAACTCTGATAATTTTTGTTTGAGTACCGCGTACTGCATTTGTAGCGGTGCTTCGGGTGCACACACATTCTGCAGTTCTTCGAACACTTGCGGAGATAATTTCGTGATTAGCAGGGCTACCTTTTTCACTTCCGGTACATCATTCAAACTGATAAACGCGTCTAACTGCTGTTCAAATGTCCCCCACTTTTGACCTTTTTTGTATGTTTCGATTTCACCCACTGACATAGCCATCTTGATGGTCACTTCACCTTCGTCCCCGTCACTCGAATCTGAACTCAAATTTCCTACCCGTACAATTTGGGACTCTCGTTCTCTGGCTAATCAAGAGACTCGGTAGAGTCTCGCGCCAAGTACATTAAAAAAAAAAATTTTTTATACGCTGCGCGAAGACTCGAACCGAGTCTCTTTACCCGAACGGGAGCGATCCGGGTGGTGGGGGAAATTATTAATGTCTCATTTCTTCTGCTTCGATATATACACGACATTGAAATATTTATCCTGGGACGTGGGCGTGAAAAGCTTTTATTTAAGCCCTATTCCGATGCAATCGGCACACGGGGAGCAGTGATATGATTATTGAAAGTTTTCAGAGTACCCGTTTCGTCGTCAGAATTTTCTTCTTCACCTTCACCTCTTTCAGCCTAAAAACCGATTTTCATAAAAATTAGAGAAGAGTGGCTACGCCTCGACACCTGAGATCTCAGTAGCGAGGTTTGTCACCAGACGGCGCTTGAGACGGCACTGTTAGAATTGGTTAGAATCACGGACGTATATTAGAGGACTGGCAACTTCCAGCAATATCGCAAATATATCAAAAATAAATAGGTTTTTACAAAAATTTTTTCCTAAAATTGCCGATAAAGAAACTAAACAAGACACAAAGAAAACAAATACATGTAAACCAAACCGATTATAACTGGAAATTGGGTTAAGTCACAAGACAGGAACCAAAACAAAAATCATTGTAAAAATGCTGCATAAAATGTACATATGTGACCTTATATGAATAAATACTTTTGAATCTTGAATCTTGATCCAGCAATATCGCGCCGACTTTTCCTCCGCTATTTCCGCATTGTACCGTCGTTATGACTGCGGGGCGCTGGCAGTCACTGAGGCCTCGGTTTGATTTTCATTGGCAGTATTTTACCGCGCCTCAAAATACTCCCAATGAAAATTCAGCCTAGGCCTCAGTGACTGCCAGCGCCCCGCAATAATGACGACGGTACAATGCGGAACTACCGGATGAAAAGTCGGCGCAACTCTAGCTCAGCTGACATAGGGGAGTTGCCAGTCCTCTAATATACGTCCGTGGTTAGAATCACGGGTTAGATCGAATCGAGAATGTAAAGAAGCCGCCATCTTTAAACATAACAGATCGAGAATCGATTGCCTGAAACTGCTAGCTATAGCGTGTTCGCGTCGGCTGCTTGGGTTTGACAGGAGTTTTGTCGCTAAACGAAGACATTTCATTCCGCTTGTTATCACTACGTGATATTATGTGATATGAGAATCATTAACAAGCAAGTGAAACAAGATGGGCTTTGAAGTTTATATATTCGGCTTTACATCGTATGGAAATTGCGAGCCTGTTTCATCGAAAAATCAAGTTATGAGGTTATCAGAGTCAGCCAGTTAGATAAATCACAAACCCTTGGGTATATTGGTCGTTCATATAATTAACAAAAGTTGAACGTGTGTAACATAATCATTGACAATATGTGAAATTTGCTATGTGTCAGAAGAAATTAACCTCGACCAGCTTATAATACTTTGTTCTCTATTCATGACTAATCATCTGATAGTATATCTAGCTCGGTGAGAAAATTCTTACAGTGTAGAATAACATGGTTTATTGGTTATATGTTCATGATTCAGGTATTAAATATCAAGGGACTCGGTAGAGTCTCGAGGCAAGTACATTAAAAACAAAAGAATTGCATGGGCCTCAAAGAGTCTATACCTGAGTATATACCTGAGTAGTTTAGTTCCGGAGAGACTATTTCGTGGACAGGCTATTGATATATTGATTGATATATCGACGGGTCCTGAGGAAGCAGAGGTATCTTGGCGGGCAGTCTATAGCAGACGTAACTTGGAATACGCTCCGAGAGGAGTATAAAGGTCCGTAACACTTCATACACAGTTTTCTGAGTTACGTTTCAGTTCTGGACTGTCCGCCAAACATGTCAATTCCCTCAGGACTTGACGATATGATGAATTGTTCACCTGCGTTGGCTATAGTTATCGCACACCCACTTCTAGCTCTGTGAAGAAAATATGTACGTTGCGCTATGCTCCGGGGGTTTGCTTCGATGAGTCAGCTTTCAATGTACATATGGTGGCACAGTTATTAGACTACTGGAGTTAGGATAGTTACTCGACTTGAAATCATCAGGTTCTAAGAATATCTTGGTGGACCGGATGGAACGGACGAATCTTGTCATGCAATTTATAACAGGAACAGGAGTACTATCTTGGAAAACTTTATTCAGTGAATACCAATGATTATTTATACACTAATTTTCAGATTTTTTTACTGTGAACATTTTTTAAGATTTAATTTGTAATGAGCAGTGACTATAACCCTGCCTGTAAGTAGCTCCACTGTTGCCGTTCCCAAGCCCGGATGAGAAGGGAGGAGGGCCGCGCACAGGGTTCCACGTTGCGAATATTCACTGTGAATGATTTTGACGGATCAATTTATACAACCCAATAAGGGTTAATATTTCACGTCTGCCCCTAAGCAAAAGTCAGAGTTACAGAAATCAACTGGACATACATTTACGCGTTCTTATCAACATTTCCGACAATATCCAGCGTTTTATAACAGAAAATTCAAGATTTTTCACCGTCCATCCAATGGATATACTCAATAGAAATAATCGGTCAGAAAAATACTGACAACCGAGCGAGCATAGCGAGTGAGGATCTACGAAAACCCAATCGAGCAAGCACAGCGAGCTAGCGCAGTTAGCAGGAAGTAAAAAAAATATACAAAAAGTAGTGATATCCCCCAAAAAGCACCTCTGGTGCAAAAACCTTTCGCCAAGTACATTAATGTGGTCCACCCACAAAATTTACCAACCAAATTCTTTCACACAAAATCTGTCTTTAAAAATACCCACCAACAAAATTCGTCTTCCACAAAAAGTCTTCTTCCAAAAATTCGTTTTCAACAAAAGTCGTCCTTCAAAAAAATCTCTGTAAAAGGATTGATATCAAATACAAGTACCAAGTACAAAAAAAAAATAAAAATCAAACCATAAAGTACAAAAAAATAATAATTAAATCGAACCATGTAGCGTTGTGCTCATTCGCTTGCTACGCTCGCTCACTCGATTGGGTTTTCATAATTGGCGAGGAGAAAAATTGGGAGCGGGAATTTCGAAAAGAGAAAATTTTCGAGAGAAAAAAATTTAGGGAATGGTACTTGGCGGGCCACGTGTGAGTAAGTGGAAGAGTGACCACTAAGGTCTAAAAGTCACATTTTTTTCATCTTGCTATCAAGGCCCGCCAAGTACCACTCCCTAAATTTTTTTCTCTCAAAAATTTTCTCTTTTCGAAATTCCCGCTCCCAATTTTTCTCCTCGCCAATTATGAAAACCCAATCGAGTGAGCGAGCGTAGCAAGCGAATGACGGCGCTACATCGAACCGATTAATTATTATTTTTGTACTTTATATTTTGATTTTATTTTTTGGCGACGATATCAATCTGGCTGGACGCACCGACGAAGCGGAAATTTTGTTGGTAGTATTTTGAGGAACAGATTTTGTCATGAAAATTTGTTGGCTCAAGCTGTCAGTGAATATAACAGCATTTGCACCAGAAGGTTATTATATAATAATAATATCCCAGTCCTGTTTCAGACTTTAAACTGATAACACGTATATTCACTGGTTGAATAAACACTATTTCTTTGCACCTTAAACTTTGTCTCACGAGTCGCCTATATCATTTCGGGAGAACCCTTATTTATTCGTGACAAGGTCCCATCCTTCACGTTACAATATAGACCGATTTCATGTGAAATTATTGCTTAATCGAGTTGAAGGGGCAGCTTCTTGATCTGAATATTTTCACAAGGCTACGAGGACGTGACATAATGGCATACTGTAACGGAGGTGCCTCCTCACTTCATGAACACTTTGTGCATGACTTAAAAGATAAACCTTCGCATGTTAAATAACTGAAGAGAAATAGCGGAATCTTCTGGTCGCTTCGACGACCAGCATTATTGTGAATATTAGTCTTGTTTCAGACTTAAAACTGGAAACACGTTCCGTTAATAAAATCTTGATTCATTGATAATCCTACTCTTTCACGCTTCGCCTTGATCATTTCGGGAGGACCCTTTTAATTTTGTTACTTAGTCCTTGTACTCCGTAACATTTGGTGTCAGAAGTGGGATCTTCCTGACTCGATTTTGAGCGATTTGTGAGAGAAAGGTGTAAAGTGGTGCTTTAAGAAATACGACGAAAGCGAATACAGAAAATCACACGAAAAAGAATACGAAGAAATGTCTACGAATGAAAGGAATATCGAACTGCCAGCACCGTCTCCACAGAAACAGAGGCGTGTGACTCGGAGTACTCGGGGACTACCTTCCCTTTTAGCTGAGATCGACGGGTTGACCGCAGCTGACCAAAGGCCTGCGACTCCCCCGATCTTGGAAGTTCAGCGACCACGGACGCCGTTCCGAGGAGAAGGAGAGGACCGAGAAGCCTCTCCAAATCCGCTGCTACAACGACAGATGAGGAGCCAACTAGTTAGTGAGCTCAATAATATCCGAGAGGAAAATTTATTTGCTCAGGAGCGTGCTGAGGAAGAACGCCGCCTGGACTTGGAGGATCGACGTCGTGAGATGGAGGATCGACGTCGCGAGATGGAGGTTCACCGACTCGAGGGCGTTCGAGAGCGCGAGGAACGAAGGCGGGCTATCGAAGCGCAACGGGTCGAGATCGAACGTGATCTCGAAGCTCAACGGCTCGAACTCCAGGGCGAAAGAGAGGAACGACTTCGCACCCAGGCTGAGCTCCGTCTCCAACAACAGGAGCTGCGTCTTCGCCTGGAGAGAGTGGAAAGCCGCGGAGTGCAGGTTCTGGAAAATCAACCCAGACCGACTTCGGGAGGCCGTGCTACACCTCCAAACCGGGTTTCGGGCCGATTTGTGTCCGCCGAGGCACTGAGGTCAGATGCACAATTTTTACACCGACCTGGTTCAGGCAGAGTGATGCCGCTGGCACCACTCTCACCTGAGCTTCAGACGCAAGTCTGTTGCGGGAATGTACCACGGTATGATCAGGTCATTAGACGAAGAGACGTGGAAGCTCGTCCGTCAGTGAATTTATTAGGACGAGAGGATGTGCAGTTTCCCGCAGACCAGATCGGAAGCAGGAATCTTAATTCTAACATTTATAGACAATATTCTATAGGAAACAATGTTCGTGGAGATGTTGCCGGGTCGCCAGAGCAGTTGTTTCCGGAGACTAATTTCGACCATTTCTCTCATGTTACTCCTAGAAATGTCAATGTGTTGCCTCCGCGTACCCTTACTAACTTGTACGGCGCCAGGGGTGGTGGAGAGAACCGTGATAGTTGCTTTGCGGGAGTAGAAGCGAGTGTTCCTCAACGTCCACCTCAGAGGGCACCGGAATTAAATCGCGAGAACTTGCGAGACATCATCTCCGAAGTGCTGTCCGGGTTCCCTTTGAATAATCTCGTGTCAGTTAATGCCACCACCGCTCCTTCTCTGGTCACCGGTCCGTCTGCTTTTCAAGGAGTAAACCCGGGAATATTAACTTCAGACAATCGGAGTAAAAGCTCTCAGAATGTCAGACCGAGCACGTATGACGGTTCGACTCCGTGGGCGATTTATGAACGCCAGTTTTCAATGATCGCGGAATTAAATCAATGGAATTCTGCAGAGAAAGCCGCGACTTTGACCGCGTCTTTGCGAGGAGATGCTTTGAGCGCACTGAGCTCGTTAACTGACTCAGACGCGCGAGATTTCATTAAAATCTGCACTGCTCTGAAATTGCGTTTCGGGGACGAACACCTTTCGGATCTTTATTTCACACAGTTTGAAAATCGGCGACAGAAAAAGGGAGAAGATCTGGCCACTCTTGGTCATGATCTTGAGCGGTTAGCACGTAGTGCTATCCCAGATTGTCTTGGAGCGAGCAGGGATAAATTAACCTGTGCTCGATTTATAAACGCAATCTCAGACCCAGCGACGAAGCATGCTCTAAAGATGGCCAAGCCTCCTACCCTGCGTGACGCTATTGTTAGAGGTTTGGAGATTGAGATCCTCAATCGGGAAGATATGGGTTCTCAGCGGTTACGTCAAATCGCTGAGGAAAAGCCGACTTTGCCGGTTGAGAGTTCTTCGGCTAAGCCCTCCACCACTCCTTCGACGCAGCAAAGTCGGAATAATTCAAATCAGGGTAGTCAGAATAATTCATACCGGGGAAGTACAGGGCAGCAAAACCGAAACTATATTAAAACTTGTTTATTTTGCAAAAAGACAGGTCATGATGCCCAAAAATGTTTCGCTTTGAAACGTCACATCGACAATTTGGATAGAAATCAGCCAGATAGACAGAATTCGTGGCGTGACCGGGATAGTAACGGTCGTGACGGCTCAGACCAAAATCAACATCTCTATAATTCACCTTCAAGTTCGCGAACACCCGCTTGTAATTTCCGCGAAAATAGTCGGGGAGGTAATCAAAATCTGAGCCAACCAAGAAACTAAAAACAGGCAGACAAGGGACGAGGACTATCTTATGCCTTAAAAATAGCCTTAACACGATTTACACAGAATTTTGCCTAAAAATCATACTCCAATTTTTGACGAATCAGTTATATGTATAAGAGGTAGTAGGGGTTTCGGATGATGAATCCAACCCTAATTTCAGGCCTCTCTTTCAGCCTAACCTCTATAGCCTATATAACCTAATTTTCTTTCTATCAGGTTATGAGTGATTTGAGTGAAGTTAATGATAAATCCTTCGACTCAAACTCTGTGACCGAATACGATGCGTGAATGTGGCGCTGTTCAATAATTTGAAGTTGGCGTCAGTTATTGATTTGAAGTGTGTGTCATTTCTTCAGTCTGAGGACAGTTTTTATCAAAGGAGGTTATACTAGAGGAATTGGGATTACTTATGGGAATTAAAAACACGATAACCAAACCATAATTGAAGTGATTGGAAAATAGTGCCCTCGCGTTGCCAATAAGTCGATGGGACAGTTATTGCTTACAAACGTAGTACCCTCGCATCGTCAATAAGTCGACGGGACAATTATTGTTCATACAGGAAGTGCCCTCGCATTGCCAATAAGTCGATGGGACAATAGTGCCCTCGCGTCGTCAATAAGTCGATGGGATAATTATTGTTTACGAACCTAGTGCCTTCGCGTCGTCAATAAGTCGATGAGACGATAATTCCTAAAGGACAATGATCTTTAAACATTTTAAACTCATACTTTAAAGGAGACCTCGAGGCGAGTGTTTTGATAGAGTAGCTCATGGCTTTGCCTCAGGATCTGAATTATCTGAACGTCGCTCGGATTGCTTCGTTTCTCAACCTATTTGTGTTAGGCATTTTTACAGTTATCCTCTTCAACCTGATGGGATGATTGAGAAATCCCTGGTCTTGGTCGAAGATGTGTTTCTTACAGCAGTCTTAATCTACGGATCTCAATCTACCTTCGGAAAGACACGGATTTCTACACGTCTTCAGCGAAACACGGATCTCTTCATGGATTTTTGGAAGATCGGACTCTCTTGAACTGGATATGAGCTATGATCGTTCCAATTTCTTTTATTCCGGAGTTTATTCTGTTTTTTACTATTTATACTGTGTGTATTGATAATTAAATCCCGTTTCGCTGAGAAACGATGGAAAACGGAGATTTAACTCTTTGAATTTCCCTGTTTTGTCTGAGGATTCACCTTTGTCCTCCAATTTCTAGATGATTTTCTATGCCTCTGGATCTCCTGTGACCGTTGACCTGCTCCCGTTTTCCTGCTCCAATCTTTCCGTTCTTTGGCTGCAAGTCCAACGTTCCGTGGAGTCTTGAGTTTCTCCAGGCCTGAGTTCCTGAGATCCTCGTTTTCCCTGGTACCCGAGATCCTGCGATTCTTGGTTTCCTGGTTCCTGAGTTCCTGCTTCCTGAGTTCCTGTTCTCGGACAAGAGTTGGTGTTTGACCGCGTTCTCGGGGTTTTCTGCGGTTTACCCCGAGAGTGAAGGCGAATGTCGCGTGGTAGTCGAGGGTCCGAACCATACCTTTGAGCCGCAGCTCCGATTCTCTCGATGGAAGACAACACCCAGCGCGTCGTCCCCGACGACCTGTTTTCGAGTCGGGTCGACTCTACGTTTGAGGGGGGGGGCAGTGTAACGGAGGTGCCTCCTCACTTCATAAACACTTTGTGCATGACTTAAAAGATATATCTTCGCATGTTAAATAACTGAAGAGAAATAACTGAATCTTCTGGTCGCTTCGACGACCAGCATTATTGTGAATATCAGTCCTGTTACAGACTTTAAAGAGTTAACACGTACATATTTCCGCTCATAAATAAATCCTCTTTTCCCTGAAATATTTATTCTCACGCTTCGTCTTAATCATTTTGAGGGAATCCTTTATTATTCTGAAGCACGGTCCCATCCGGAGTTTCAATATTGACGGATACTTTTTGGAAAGTCGATTTAATTAGCACGAAATACATTTTTTGGAAGTCTTCGAGGCTGCTGATGATAAATACCGAGTCTGATTTTCGATTGACTGAAAATCAGTCAAATAATAACAATGCAACATGAAAACTCGATATTCCGGGTTTATTCGTCATTTCGAACGATAATCAGGGAATTAGCATTTTTTAAACAATTTATTTTTCATACTCTACTCTTGCACTTCGGATTCGTGTTTAGGACTGAAAATCAACCTTACTTGTGAAATAAAAACGATGCGACATTAAAACTCGATATTTCGGGTTTATTCGTCTTTCCAACCATAATCAGGGAATTAGCATTTTTTAAACAATTAATTTTTGATACTTTACTCTTGCACTTCAAATTCGTGGTTAGAACCGGGAGTCAACCTAACTTGTGATATAATAACGATGCGACATTAAAACTTGATATTTCGGGTTTATTCGTCATTTCCAACGATAATCAGGGAATTAGCATTTTTTAAACAATTTATTTTTGATACTCTACTCTTGCACTTCGGATTCGTGTTTAGGACTGAAAATCAACCTTACTTGTGAAATAAAAACTATGCGACATTAAAACTCGATATTTCGGGTTTATTCGTCATTTCCAACGATAATCAGGGAATTAGCATTTTTTAAACAATTTATTTTTGATACTCTACTCTTGCACTTCGGATTCGTGTTTAGGACTGAAAATCAACCTTACTTGTGAAATAAAAACGATGCGACATTAAAACTCGATATTTCGGGTTTATTCGTCATTTCCAACCATAATCAGGGAATTAGCATTTTTTGAACAATTAATTTTTGATACTTTACTCTTGCACTTCGGAGTCGTGGTTATAGGACTGGAAATCAACCTGAGGTGTGAAATAATAACAATGCGACATTAAAACTCGATATTTCGGGTTTATTCCTCATTTCCAACTGTGATCAGGGAGTGAGCATTTTTTGAACAATTAATTTTTGGTACTTTACTCTTGCACTTCGAATTCGTGGTTAGAACCGGGAGTCAACCTAATTGTGAAATAATAACGATGCGACATTGAAACTCGATATTTCGGGTTTATTCATCATTTCCAACGATAATCAGGGAATTAGCATTTTTTGAACAATTTATTTCTGATACTTTACTCTTGCACTTCGAATTCGTGGTTAGGACTGAAAATCAACCTGACGTGTGAAATAATAACAATGCGACATTGAAACTCGATATCCCGGGTTTATTCATCATTTCCAACGATAATCAGGGAATGAGCATTTTTTAAACAATTTATTTCTGATACTTTGCGCTTGCACTTCGAATTCGTGGTTAGGACTGGAAATTGACCTTACTTGTGAAATAATAACGATGCGACATTGAAACTCGATATCCCGGGTTTATTCGTCATTTCCAACTGTGATCAGGGAGTAAGCATTTTTTAAACAATTAATTTTTGATACTTTACTCTTGCACTTCGAATTCGTGGTTATAACGGGGAGTCAACCTAATTGTGAAATAATAACGATGCGACATTGAAACTCGATATTTCGGGTTTATTCATCATTTCCAACGATAATCAGGGAATTAGCATTTTTTGAACAAATTATTTCTGATACTTTACTCTTGCACTTCGAATTCAAAAGTATTCGTCAATATCGAGCCGGCCATTTTGTTTTTGGCAATTTTGTCTCTAGATTCGTATTCAGCGACCCCGAAAACCCCCGAGTACAGACTTTCACCTCAATCGATCCGGATTTTGAAGAAATTTTCACCGTTCTGGATCCGCTATTTTGTTTTTTGGAAATTTTGAATTTGGATTCGTATTTACCGACCCCAAAAACCCCCCAGTACAGACATTTACTCGAATCCAGAATTATGTCCGGTTTCTGGGGATTTTTCGGACCCCTATGCGGCTGTTAGCTCTAGGGTCTCAGGGGTAGAAAGAACTCTGGATTTGATTATGTGTTTTATTCACATCAGCGAGCTGCATCTCATTGTTTGTCTTCGATCGTCGTTTTGTTCCATTGACTCAGCGAGGTCGCTCGCTCAGGCTGGGGCGCGGCGCGTCAAGCCCCACTGAATCGCGACGGTCCTGTGCCACTGGCCTATCTGTCCCAGGATTGGCAGACTTAAAGTGACCATAACTCGTTAGGCGTTGCATTAAACTAAAAATTGCAAGAATAAGTTTCGTCCTACAAACGACGCTGAAGTTAGCCGCAGGTTTCAGCCGCCGGTTGCGCGGAACCAGGGACGAATAGGGGCGCGGGGCCCCCGACGTCAAAATTTCATCCCAACGCCGTGGTTCGTTTCTGGTGGTGTCAATAATTGGGAAAGCATCGAAAATTGTATAAATACGTATGAAATCACGTCAAGCATTTGAAGAAAACTGATAGCTTAGCTGTTTCCGGGCGCTTCGCAACCTCGTCGAATTTGTATAATTCATTTCGGGAGTAAATTTTCGCGAACCCAGATGAGACTTCTACCACTATATTGGGGGTGGAAGGGGAGTGTTTTTTTACTCATTCCAGATTTTTTACACCTTTCTGAATCATGAGCCGCAACTTTGAACTTGGAAAATTCGCCCATTCGGTGATTTTAACGAACAAATTATTAATCACGGGGGTACATTTTTACGAACCCTGATGAAATTTGTACCGCTATTTTAGGGATGAAAGGGGAACGCATCCTAATTTTTTCACATTTTTTAAACCTTTCCGAGTCATCAGCCGCAACTTTGAACTTGGAAAATTCGCCCATTCGGTGATTTTAACGAAGAAATTATTAATTACGGGAGTAAATTTTTACGAACCCTGATGAAATTTGTACCGCTATTTTAGGGATGAAAGGGGAACGCATCCTAATTTTTTTACATTTTTTAAACTTTTCCGAGTCATGAGCCGCAACTTTGAACTTGGAAAATTCGCCCATTCGGTGATTTTAACGAACAAATTATTAATTACGGGGGTACATTTTTACGAACCCTGATGAAATTTGTACCGCTATTTTAGGGATGAAAGGGGAACGCATCCTAATTTTTTCACATTTTTTAAACCTTTCCGAGTCATGAGCCGCAACTTTGAACTTGGAAAATTCACTCATTCGGTGATTTTAACGAAGAAATTATTATTTACGGGGGGTACATTTTTACGAACCCTGATGAAATTTGTACCGCTATTTTAGGGATGAAAGGGGAAGGCATCCTAATTTTTTCACATTTTTTAAACCTTTCCGAGTCATCAGCCGCAACTTTGAACTTGGAAAATTCGCCCATTCGGTGATTTTAACGAACAAATTATTAATTACGGGAGTACATTTTTACGAACCCTGATGAAATTTGTACCGCTATTTTAGGGATGAAAGGGGAACGCATCCTAATTTTTTCACATTTTTTAAACCTTTCCGAGTCATGAGCCGCAACTTTGAACTTGGAAAATTCACTCATTCGGTGATTTTAACGAAGAAATTATTATTTACGGGGGGTAAATTTTTACGAACCCTGATGAAATTTGTACCGCTATTTTAGGGATGAAAGGGGAACGCATCCTAATTTTTTCACATTTTTTAAACCTTTCCGAGTCATCAGCCGCAACTTTGAACTTGGAAAATTCGCCCATTCGGTGATTTTAACGAACAAATTATTAATTACGGGGGTACATTTTTACGAACCCTGATGAAATTTGTACCGCTATTTTAGGGATGAAAGGGGAACGCATCCTAATTTTTTCACATTTTTTAAACCTTTCCGAGTCATGAGCCGCAACTTTGAACTTGGAAAATTCGCCCATTCGGTGATTTTAACGAAGAAATTATTAATTACGGGAGTACATTTTTACGAACCCTGATGAAATCTGTACCGCTATTTTAGGGATGAAAGGGAAACGTATTCTAATTTTTTCACATTTTTTACACCATTCCGAGTCATCAGCCGCAACTTTGAACTTGGAAAATTCGCCCATTCGGTGATTCTAGAAAAGGGGAAATTAATAGTTGAAATAACGTGTCAATAGCTCGTGAAATATTGATGAATAACCGAGGAAATAATTAAAATAAACAAAAAATATATATATACGTGTAGTATAATGTGATAGGTCATAATTATCGAACGAGTTATCAATATTTCAGTTATTTGAGTACTTTTGTAGACTAATATTCGCGGTTCATTCTCTTCATCATTCATATCATCATGATTATCGTTTCCCAACTTACAGACTAATATATACATTTTTTTCTGAATTTTCTGCATTTTTTCAAGTCTTATCAATATGATTATCACGTGTTTAAAAAAATACTAGTATTGCTTTTCTCCCAATAACATCATATCGTATCATGCGCGAGGTTATTATTATCGAACGAGTTATAAATATTCTAGTTGAGTAGACTTGCGGCTGATGACTCGGAAAGGTATAAAAAATGTGAAAAATTTAGAATACGTTCCCCTTTCATCCCTAAAATAGCGGTACAAATTTCATCAGGGTTCGTAAAAATGTACCCCCGTAATTAATAATTTGTTCGTTAAAATCACCGAATGGGCGAATTTTCCAAGTTCAAAGTTGCGGCTGATGACTCGGAAAGGTTTAAAAAATGTGGAAAAATTAGGATGCCTTCCCCTTTCATCCCTAAAATAGCGGTACAAATTTCATCAGGGTTCGTAAAAATCTACCCCCGTAATTAATAATTTCTTCGTTAAAATCACCGAATGGGCGAATTTTCCAAGTTCAAAGTTGCGGCTCATGACTCGGAAAAGTTTAAAAAATGTAAAAAAATTAGGATGCGTTCCCCTTTCATCCCTAAAATAGCGGTACAAATTTCATCAGGGTTCGTAAAAATTTACTCCAGTAATTAATAATTTCTTCGTTAAAATCACCGAATGAGTGAATTTTCCAAGTTCAAAGTTGCGGCTCATGACTCGGAAAGGTTTAAAAAATGTGAAAAAATTAGGATGCGTTCCCCTTTCATCCCTAAAATAGCGGTACAAATTTCATCAGGGTTCGTAAAAATGTACCCCCGTGATTAATAATTTGTTCGTTAAAATCACCGAATAGGCGAATTTTCCAAGTTCAAAGTTGCGGCTCATGATTCAGAAAGGTGTAAAAAATCTGAAATGAGTAAAAAAACACTCCCCTTCCACCCCCAATATAGTGGTAGAAGTCTCATCTGGGTTCGCGAAAATTTACTCCCGAAATGAATTATACAAATTCGACGAGGTTGCGAAGCGCCCGGAAACAGCTAAGCTATCAGTTTTCTTCAAATGCTTGACGTGATTTCATACGTATTTATACAATTTTCGATGCTTTCCCAATTATTGACACCACCAGAAACGAACCACGGCGTTGGGATGAAATTTTGACGTCGGGGGCCCCGCGCCCCTATTCGTCCCTGGTTCCGCGCAACCGGCGGCTGAAACCTGCGGCTAACTTCAGCGTCGTGTCCTACAATGATCCAAGGAATCTGCCAGTGAACTCATAATCAGGGATAAACGGGTCACCCTGTATATTATATTTAGATAATATAATAATGTATTAAATTGATCATAGAGATGGTTTGAACAGGTTTTCTGGGTTTTCCTGTTCCTTGCAACAAATGTTGGACCATATGTAAGTTCCCAGAATGCACAAGGAAGTATGGCCATATTAATAAGCAATGTAATTATTCAGAATAGTTAAATGATAAATTGTATGAAAGTCGATTCATTTTTGAGGGGGCGTATTGGAATGCATGAGACCAACAAACGCATGTGTATCAAGAGACTCGGTAGAGTCTCGAGCCAAGTACATTAAAAAAAATTTTTTTACGCGCGAGAGACTCAACGGCTCTATATACCCGAGCGAACTCTGTTTCGGCCAAACGGCAATTTTCAAGTCGTGTTTATTCCGTCTTCGTGACAAATATCGCTTTTCGCATACAAGGTTTTGAATCTGGGTGCGAAAAGCTCTCATTTAAGCCCAATTTGAACGTAATCAGTTATCTGAGAGCTTAGATATGATCAATTATAGATTTCTGATACCCCGTTTCATCGCCTATTTCGTTTCCTCCGTCATACGTCGTTTCCAAATTCTGAATACATAATACTATAGAAAGTCGTTCGAGTGATAGGGAAGTTACATGGTGCTGAAATATTACAGAGTTTCCGATCTATCTAGTATCATACATGCAAACAGACGAAACTACATTGTCTATGGCCGTCAAGTTACCGACCGTGCTGTCGTCCCATGTCGGCTGCTAGTGCGGCTGCGAGTTTTTATTACGAATTTGCGTATGTTAACTATTGTTACCGCTGGACATATTATAATAATGTGACGTTATTTACGACTTATTTATGATGGGATAAGAAACAACGAAATTTATGATTCTCCACTGAATCGAATATATGATTTCTACGAGAATGAGATAAGTCATTGAAATTTGGGAATACATAACCTGTGGGATTGATCGTGCTACATCGTAATTGAATTGAAATAATACTCTAAGATGTTGAACGTTCGCATCGTGCTCTGTCTTGTGTAAAAATATTAATTCGGAGGCGATTTATTGATATTCGACGAGTCCTAAGGAATAACCGGAATAACAGACGTATATCTCGGCGGACAGTCTAGAGCAGACGTAACTCGGAATACGCTTCGAGGCGATTATAGAGCTCCGTACACATTTCCTACCCGGTTTCAGGAGTTACGTTTCGGTTCTAAACTGTCCACCGAACACGTCTGTTTCCGCAGAAGTTATTGATATGAGCAATCATTCAATTGTTTTGGTTATATTTTCCCACGCCTAGTTCTAGCTCCACAGAGAAAATGTGTACGCTGCAGTATGCTCCGGAGGTTTTCTTCCATGACTTAGCTTTAAATTTTCACGTTGCGGAGTAGCTCTTGGAGCACTCGAGTAACACGACGTCAAATCATCAGATTCTGACGATAAGAATACCTTGATGGACCGGAGCGAACGGACGAATCTTGCCATGCAATCTAATAACAGAAGTACTATCTCGGAAGACTTTATTGAGTGTTTATCGACAGTTATAAATTGATTTTGATATATTTCCATACGGTTATTATTTTTGTAGGAAATCATAAAAACATTATACTGGAGCATGGGAGGATACGGATTTCCACTTATGCTGAAGTTCATTGGCGGACAATTTGGAAAGTATTCATCCGGCCAACGTATTCCCTTGAGGGGAGACTCCGCTGAAATTTTGTGAATCGCTATCAGATGTCAAATAAAAATTTTTTTCCAACAGTTCCTGAGTAATGGTAGTATAGACTGTGAAAAAAAATGTTCAGCCTTCTCCGATGAAGGTCTAAGCGCAAGAAACCTCACGCAGAAGATTTTGCCCACCGCTGCCAAAATTCCTTGCTTCTACACTTTCACCGCAGGAGGGTTACAGTTTGTTTCCGCACCCTGCATACCGTATACAAAAGTACTGGACGGACTTTTTATATATACGTATATATTCAAAATTCAAATTCGCAAATTTGAAATTAATGACATGACAGCGGCAACTAGTTATAACCCTGCGTGCAAGTAACTCCACCAATGCCGGTCCCAAGTCCGGATGGGAAAAAAGGAGGGTTGCACGCAGGGTTACACGTTGGGAATATTCACCAATTTGTTAACTTCATTATATATCGGCTGCTTCATATGACAGCCAGTCGACAAACAATAACGTTTCATTCGAAGACTCTGATAATTGCATATTAGCGTTCCATATTCGTCTAATAGACTTCTTAGAGTTTTATTGGATCTGTTTTCCATAGCGAAATACCTTCGTTCTATCTGAATAACAATCTTCACCTATACTTATTCGTTGCAGTACAATATCTTCTATGTCTTCTATGAATTATAGAAATCCGACCGAGCGAGCGTAGCGAGCGAGCACAAATATCAGGTGGTCCAACGTAATTTTACAAAAATGAGTGATATCCCCCAAAAAAGCACCTCTGGGGCAAAAACCTTCGCCAAGTACATTAAAATCTTCCTCCAAAAAATTGTCTTCCACAAAAAGTCTTCCTCCACAAAATTGTCTTCCACAAAAAGTCTTCCTCCAAAAATTGTCTTCCACAAAAAGTCTTCCTCCAAAAATTCGACTTCCTCAAAAAGTCTTCCTTCACAAACATCTCTAAAAAAAAATTGAAATCAGATGTAACTGCCAAGTACAACAGAATACGAATGAAATCCTACTACATGGCGTCGTGCTCGTTCGGTCGCTGCGCTCGCTCAATCGATTGGTTTTTTAAATAATTTGTGACGTCATAAAAATTAGGAGCAAAAAGTGACCAAACGATAAAATTGTAGAAAAAAAATACGAACACATAAATTTGTAAAAAAAAAATTGTAGAACAAAGTTTTGGAAATAAAAATTTGAAAAAAAAAAATGTTTAAACAAAATTTTGGGAGTGGTACTTGGCGGGCTTTTATAGCAATGTATTAGACTGTCACGTAAACATGTAACCTAATTTCACTTGCCCACACCTGGCCCGCAAAGTACCACGGACAAAATTTTGTTTAAACATTTTTTTTTTCATATATATTTACAAAAATCACTCGACATAGAAATACGATGAACTGAAAGGATCTATCTACCGTGAGTAACCTTGGATACCGAACACTCGGTTTAGCAGAAATGGCGGCGGCGTGAGCGTAGACAGCCAGTGGTTCTCGGGGTTCGGACCCGCACAGAGAGGATTTCAACCATGCCTCGTTCAAGCTAACTTGGTTTTAGTTGAACACGCGGAAAAAGTGCGATTCAAATTTTTTGGTGAGATTGAGGTTAAAAGTAGTGTTGGAGAGCTGCAAATTACGTAGTGCAATTGATTACATTCAGCAATGATGAATTACAATTGTAATTTACAACAGTAATGAATTACAACTGTAATTTACAACAATAATAAGTTACAATTGTCATTTATAACAATAAAAAATCAAATTACAAATTTGCTCAACAGTTGTTAAGAGTAGACTAGATTCTTTGCCTTAGGTCTACGAAGAATCTAGTCTCCGTAGACCCAAGGGGTCGACAGAGAATTCACGCTCCGGAGACTCAAGGCGGTGAATCTAGTCTCCGTCAAAGAAAAAGTCACTCTCCGTCGGCGTGAGACGAAGAATCTAGTCTTCGTAGACCCAAGGCATCGCCAGAGAATTCACTTTCCGTTGGCTTGAGGCGCAGAATCTGGTCTGCGTCCACTTCAAGCGTTGACGCAGAATTCACTATCGGTAGACTCAAGGCGAATAATCTAGTCTCGGTAGAACCAAGGAGAAAGAATTCAATCTCATTGATCATTTTTGATGGTTCATAACCATCAGATCATTTTCTTAAAAACTGTTAACCAGTGTTGAGCGAACAATTGTAATTCATTATTGGTATAAATGTAATTTATTATTGTTGTAATAACAATTGTGATTTATTATTGTTGTAAATTACAATTTTCTTTCATTGTTGTTATAAATTACAATTGTAATTTATTATTGTCGAATGTAATAAATTGCACTACGTAATTTGCAGCTGCCCAACACTGCTCTTAACCAAAAAATTTGAATCGTGCTTTTTCCGCGCGTTCAACTCACTGAAATATAATATAACTGGAACGTCTGCCACCCATCCTTTCCGTAGAGAGGCCGCGGTCAGAGAGAAATAGCTCCGTACTGCTAGTTCGTATCCTCCTCTCTGTCTCACCCCGTCGCGCACGCCCACATCCAAGTATCGTAAAGCATCTGTAAAAAGTTAGTCCGGCCTGCTCACTTTGATAATAATCAAAACAATCTGAAAGAGTAATCACGAGTAAGGTCAACTTTTGGACTTGACTGTACGGACAGAGAGGAGAATACCAACAGCTGTCACGAACAGCTATCTCTCTCGGCTCGGACCAGCCGCCTTGGCGTACGTTCCAGAATATATTATATTTCAGTGGTTCAACTAAAACCAAGTTAGCTTGAACGAGGCATGGTTGAAATCCCTCTGTGTGCGGGTCCGAACCCCGAGAACCACTGGCTGTCTAAGCTCACGCCGCCGCCATCTCTGCCAAACTGAGTGGCCCGCATCCACGTATGTATTTATGTACATTTATGTGTATATGTCCACTTACAATAATTTTTTGAATAGAATAAAATTACTTATCTTAATCGTAAGGTGACATGAAAAAAAAAAAAACAGTTTCAGTATTAAATAGTCCGTGGGCTAAACCGACGTAGGGTACCAGTTCCTATTGTTTCAAGCAAGAAAACGAAGATAACCATATAGCATGTGTAGATAAAAGGTTACGGTAAATCTACATAATACATGACATCTTCGACTTACTTTTTTCTGTAAAAAATTGTACTCACTATTTTTAGTATCTTCATTTCATTTATTATTGAAACTTTTGTATTAATCTATGCCAAAGAAGGTGTACACAAATCCCGCATAAATACATTGCAAAGCTGTAACAACACATGCTTTTTTGTGTTTTTTTTTTTTACCACACCTACCATCACACACGTGTACAAATTAACGACAGCAGAGTAAATTGTATTCGTTTGAAAGTGATACATAGGTATACAGGATGTCCCAATTTTAAAAGACGCATTAGGACGCGGGGAGGTGGAGTCTCCCGCTCCCCGTGTGAGTGTTTGCGTTCGCGTTTTGTGTGATTATGCGTGTGCGGCGCGTGAGCGTGATAGTAAGCGTGAGTATGACCGTGCGCGTGCGTGTGAGCGAGTGCGGAGTGCGCGACATCACAGAGATAAAGTCTTCGGTATTTTATGACTCCAAACCGTCCCTGTGATACTGCAATATCTCGGAGCATATTTGGTGGGGTGACAGAGTGACTTAGAGATGTTCAAAAATGCTACCATGCAGAGCAAAACATGCTGACATGATGGATAGATTCTAATGCGTGCAATTCCGAAGGCAGTCCTTTTGAAAACGGCGCAGAGCTTCGAAAAGCGAGTTAGAGCATGTTTTACTCTTGATGGTGGCATTTTTGAACATCTCTAGTCATACTAGTCAACCCAACCAAATATGCTCCGATTTATGGCAGACATCACAGGGAGGGTTTGGAGTCGTAAAATACCAGTGACCTTATCTCTAGGTCGCTTACGCCGCTCACGCGCACGCTCATACTCACGCTTACTCTCACGCTCACGCGCAGCACACGCACAATCATACAAAACGCGCACGCTAACACACACGCAGAGCGGAAGACTCGACCTCCCCGCGTCTTGCAGAATTTGATTTTCTGTTGTATCTCACGAACTATTCACTTTGTCGAAAAAAAAAAATTCCTGACGAAGTTTTATATTTTCGAATGAAGAATATTTTAGCTGTAACAAAAATGTATGATCCTATTGAAAAAAACTGGTCCATCCTCCGCAGCATCACCAGCGATGATGCTGGACCGTGAGAAAAAAATTCTTCATGTGTCCCCCTCTGAACCATACAACTTACGTACGACACATTTGTCATTGGACCATTAGGTCGGCTGAAAACGTAATGCGTCTTTTAAATTGGGACACGCTGTATATGGGGCAAGAAATGTCAACTCGATTAATCATTTTTTCTTACCATTTAGTATTCGGTTTTGAATTTTTCATACAATTCTCCGATGTGACAAAAGCAGTCGTACATTTTTGCATTTTTTCCCTCAACCGTTCATTTTTTACCCTAATGATATCCTGTCTAAAAATTGATCTTGTTCATAAATCTCCGTTGGAAGTGTTGGAACGATCTGATTACGATTTTTTATATTTCGTTGAGAATTTCACAAATGACCAATTTGGAGATAGATTTCGATAATAATGAAATATACCTATAGGGTTGGCGGGAGTTTGTTAAGAAGATTCAGGAGTTGTTACCGACTCGAGCTAACTTTGGACGGACGAGTCGTTAGTAACTCACCCTGTATTTTTTTACGTGGAAGACGTGGAAAGATGAAAATGGAAACATTTTGGGTACACACCATGGGCATTAGAGTTTACGCCTACTTATAGCTCTATGGAAGAAATGTGTACGTTGCGGTATACGCAGGGAGTTTGCTTCGATGACTCAGCTTTTAATTTTCACATCACGGCATACTTATTAGACTACTGGAGGTACACGACTTGAAATCATCGAGTCCTAAGAATTAGGGATGGGCGATTTTTGGAAAAATAATCGATGTTAGAATAATCGATTTTTTTTTGAACCAATTCTTTATGATCGATTAATTGATGAAAGAAACATCGATGTCAACAAAATCGATGTTAATGAGAAAAAAAAAAAAAACATCAAGAGAAATCTAACATATTTTATCCAAATTCCGTGATTTCTTCAGACCACTCGTAACTCTCCTTTTTTCTGTACTTGACTTATTTTAATTTCCAAGGCCGATTAAAACGTCATGAAATTCTGATATAAACAAAGGGCAATAAATTGTCGGACAGGTCAACAAAAACATCGAAAAAGGAAAATACTGATAACCAAGCGAGCATTGCGAGTGGGAACCTAACCTAACCTAACCTGACCTAACCTAACCTGACCTAACCTAACCTAACCTAGCCTATCCTAGCCTAACCTAACCTAACCTAGGTTAGGTTACCTGACCTAAGTTAGGTTACCTGACCTAAATTCTCAAAAATACTAGACGTCGAGCCGAGACGAACGGCGCGCGGATGAGCTCCGTAGCCCCAAGGGTTCTCGAGATATCCGCGTTTCAAATTCGGCGGCCATCTTGAATTTCAAAGTTTCGCCTAAAAATCTGGAAAAATTCTCAAAAATACTAGACGTCGAGCCGAGACGAACGGCGCGTGGATGAGCTCCGTAGCCCCAGGGGTTCTCGAGATATCCGCGTTTGAAACTCGGCGGCCATCTTGAATTTCAAAGTTTCGCCTAAAAATCTGGAAAAATTCTCAAAAATACTAGACGTCGAGCCGAGACGAACGGCGCGTGGATGAGCTCCGTAGCCCCAGGGGTTCTCGAGATATCCTCGTTTGAAACTCGGCGTCCATCTTGAATTTCAATGTTTCGCCTAAAAATCTGGAAAAATTCTCAAAAATACTAGACGTCGAGCCGAGACGAACGGCGCGCGGATGAGCTCCGTAGCCCCACGGGTTCTCGAGATATCAGCGTTTCAAATTCGGCGGCCATCTTGAATTTCAAAGTTTCGCCTAAAAATCTGGAAAAATTCTCAAAAATACTAGACGTCGAGCTGAGACGAACGGCGCGTGGATGAGCTCCGTAGCCCCAGGGGTTCTCGAGATATCCTTGTTTGAAACTCGGCGGCCATCTTGAATTTCAAAGTTTCGCCTAAAAATCTGGAAAAATTCTCAAAAATACTAGACGTCGAGCCGAGACGAACGGCGCGCGGATGAGCTCCGTAGCCCCAAGGGTTCTCGAGATATCCGCGTTTCAAACTCGGCGGCCATCTTGAATTTCAAAGTTTCGCCTAAAAATCTGGGAAAATTCTCAAAAATACTAGACGTCGAGCCGAGACGAACGGCGCGTGGATGAGCTCCGTAGCCCCAGGGGTTCTCGAGATATCCGCGTTTCAAACTCGGCGTCCATCTTGAATTCCAAAGTTTCGCCTAAAAATCTGGAAAAATTCTCAAAAATACTAGACGTCGAGCCGAGACGAACGGCGCGTGGATGAGCTCCGTAGACCCAGTGGTTCTCGAGATATCCTCGTTTGAAACTCGGCGGCCATCTTGAATTTCAAAGTTTCGCCTAAAAATCTGGAAAAATTCTCAAAAATACTAGACGTCGAACCGAGACGAACGGCGCGTGGATGAGCTCCGTAGCCCCAGGGGTTCTCGAGATATCCGCGTTTCAAACTCGGCGGCCATCTTGAATTTCAAAGTTTCGCCTAAAAATCTGGAAAAATTCTCAAAAATACTAGACGTCGAACCGAGACGAACGGCGCGTGGATGACCTCCGTAGCCCCAGGGGTTCTCGAGATATCCTCGTTTGAAACTCGGCGGCCATCTTGAATTTCAAAGTTTCGCCTAAAAATCTGGAAAAATTCTCAAAAATACTAGACGTCGAGCCGAGACGAACGGCGCGTGGATGAACTCCGTAGCCCCAGGGGTTCTCGAGATATCCTCGTTTGAAACTCGGCGGCCATCTTGAATTTCAAAGTTTCGCCTAAAAATCTGGAAAAATTCTCAAAAATACTAGACGTCGAACCGAGACGAACGGCGCGTGGATGAGCTCCGTAGCCCCAGGGGTTCTCGAGATATCCGCGTTTCAAACTCGGCGGCCATCTTGAATTTCAAAGTTTCGCCTAAAAATCTGGAAAAATTCTCAAAAATACTAGACGTCGAGCCGAGACGAACGGCGCGTGGATGAGCTCCGTAGCCCCAGGGGTTCTCGAGATATCCTCGTTTGAAACTCGGCGGCCATCTTGAATTTCAAAGTTTCGCCTAAAAATCTGGAAAAATTCTCAAAAATACTAGACGTCGAGCCGAGACGAACGGCGCGTGGATGAGCTCCGTAGCCCCAGGGGTTCTCGAGATATCCTCGTTTGAAACTCGGCGGCCATCTTGAATTTCAAAGTTTCGCCTAAAAATCTGGAAAAATTCTCAGAAATACTAGACGTCGAGCCGAGACGAACGGCGCGTGGATGAGCTCCGTAGCCCCAGGGGTTCTAGAGATATCCTCGTTTGAAACTCGGCGGCCATCTTGAATTTCAAAGTTTCGCCTAAAAATCTGGAAAAATTCTCAAAAATACTAGACGTCGAGCCGAGACGAACGGCGCGTGGATGAGCTCCGTAGCCCCAGGGGTTCTCGAGATATCCTCGTTTGAAACTCGGCGGCCATGTTGAATTTCAAAGTTTCGCCTAAAAATCTGGAAAAATTCTCAAAAATACTAGACGTCGAGCCGAGACGAACGGCGCGTGGATGAGCTCCGTAGCCCCAGGGGTTCTCCACATATCCTCGTTTGAAACTCGGCGGCCATCTTGAATTTCAAAGTTTCGCCTAAAAATCTGGAAAAATTCTCAAAAATACTAGACGTCGAGCCGAGACGAACGGCGTGTAGATGAGTAATAACATATCGCTGAAGCGAGCTTAAAAAAATGAATAGTTGTCAAATTTCAGAGTCCCGATCGGAAACGCCTGCATTACTTCCGTATGTCGTCGCCAGGAGTCACTCTGGATCGACTCAGAATCGTCTGAAATGGAAAAATAACATGCCTCTGTAGAGACCTAAAAATGAAAAAAAAAAAGGCGAAAAATTTCAAAGTCCCGACCGGCGAAAATATTCTAAGTCCAATTTTTTTTTTTTAATTTCATAGCGCCCAAACGCCTGATCGTGGAGGGGCGGGTGGGGGGGATCGAAAGGGTTCAACCCCCCCTTTCTATTGAGCCAATAAGAACCCTAGGTGTGATACCCCCCCCCTTAACGGGCGGTGGGGGCAAGGTCGGGGATGGACAGGGGGAACCTTCCCCCATCCAACCCCGGCCATGCCCCCACCCCCCCGGGGGTTGGGAAATGGGGGGGTAAATAGGGGTCCAAAATGTCGGGCGTCGAAAAATCCTATAAAAACCACCCCTTCCCATGACAATCTACCGGCAGCATTAGGGATAGCCTAACCTGACCTGACCTGACCTGACCTGACCTGACCTGACCTGACCTGACCTGACCCAACCTAACCTAACCTAACCTAGCTTCAGGGGTGCCAACAAGCATTTGAGAATTTTTCCAAAGTGACAAAATTCCTTGTTTGGATATTAGAAATTTTTTCATGAACAAATAGACGATTAGCGGGGGTCGGGGGTGGATAACGATCCGTTCCGGGACGATTTTGTGGCTGATTATTTTTTTTAGGGCTTTTTAGGTGTCCTTGAATATTCAGGAATTTTTCCAGAGTGGGAAAATTTCTTTTTTGGATATTAGAAATTTTTTAATGAACAAATCAACGATTAGCGGGGATCGGGGGTGGATAACGATGCGTTCCGTGTCGATTTTGTTAATGATTATTCTTTGTAGGGCTTTTTAGGTGTCCTTGAATATTCAGGAATTTTTCCAGAGTGGCAAAATTCCTTGTTTGGATATTAGAAACTTTTTAATCAACAAATCAATGATAAGCGGGGGTCGGGGGTGGCTAACGATGCGTTCCGGGTCGATTTTGTTGCTGATTATTTTTTTTTAGGGCTTTTCAGGTTTCAATGAATATTCAGGAATTTTTCCAGAGTGGCAAAATTTCTTGTTTGGATATTAGAAATTTTTTAATTAACAATTCAATGATAAGCGGGGGTCGGGGGTGGCTAACGATGCGTTCCGTGTCGATTTTGTTAATGATTATTCTTTGTAGGGCTTTTTAGGTGTCCTTGAATATTCAGGAATTTTGCCAGAGTGGCAAAATTCCTTGTTTGGATATTAGAAATTTTTTAATTAACAAATCAATGATAAGCGGGGGTCTGGGGTGGCTATCGATGGGTTGCGGGAGATTTTGTTGCTGATTATTTTTTTGAGGTCTTTTTAGGTGTCCGTGAATATTTACGAATTTTTCGAAAGTGGAAAAATTCCTTGTTTGGATATTAGAAATTTTTTAATCAACAAATCAATGATAAGCGGGGTCGGGGGTGGCTAACGATGCGTTCCGGGTCGATTTTGTTGCTGATTATTTTTTTTGGGCTTCTTAGGTGTCAATGAATATTCAGGAATTTTTCCAGAGTAGCGAAATTTCTTGTTTGAATATTAGAAATTTTTCAATGAACAAATCAACGATTAGCGGGGGTCGTGGGTGGATAACGATGCGTTCCGGGACGATTTTGTGGCTGATTATTTTTTTGATGGCATTTGAGGGGTCAATGAATATTTGAGAATTTTTCCAGAGTGGAAAAATCAATTGTTTGCATATGAGAAATTTTTTGATCAACAAATCAATGATAGGCGGGGGTCGGGGGTGGCTAACGATGCGGTCCGGGTCGATTTTGTTGCTGATTATTTTTTTTAGGGCTTTTCAGGTGTCAATGAATATTCACGAATTTTTCCAAAGTGGAAAAATTCCTTGTTTGGATATTAGAAATTTTTGAATCAACAAATCAATGATAAGCGGGGTCGGGGGTGGCTAACGATGCGTTCCGGGTCGATTTTGTTGCTGATTATTTTTTTTTGGCTTTTTAGGTGTCAATGAATATTCAGGAATTTTTCCAGAGTGGCAAAATTTCTTGTTTGGATATTAGACATTTTTTAATGAACAAATCAATGATAAGCGGGGTCGGGGGTGGCTAACGATGCGTTGCGGGACGATTTTGTGGCTGATTATTTTTTTTTTCGGCTTTTTAGGTGTCCTTGAATATTCAGGAAATTTTCCAGAGTGGCAAAATTCCTTGTTTGGATATTAGAAATTTTTTAATTAACAAATCAATGATAAGCCGGGGTCGGGGGTGGCTAACGATGCGTTCCGGGTCGATTTTGTTGCTGATTATTTTTTTGAGGTCATTTTAGGGGTCAATGAATATTCGAGAATTTTTCCACAGTGAAAAAACTAATTGTTTGCATATTAGAAATTTTTTAATCAACAAATCAATGATAAGCTGGGTCGGGGGTAGCTAACGATGCGTTCCGGGTCGATTTTGTTGCTGATTATTTTTTTTTTGCTTTTTAGGTGTCAATGAATATTCACGAATTTTTCCAGAGTGGCGAAATTTCTTGTTTGAATATTAGAAATTTTTCAATGAACAAATCAACGATTAGCGGGGGTCGTGGGTGGATAACGATGCGTTCCGGGACGATTTTGTGGCTGATTATTTTTTTGATGGCATTTGAGGGGTCAATGAATATTTGAGAATTTTTCCAGAGTGGAAAAATCAATTGTTTGCATATGAGAAATTTTTTGATCAACAAATCAATGATAGGCGGGGGTCGGGGGTGGTTACCGATGCGTTCCGGGTCGATTTTGTTGCTGATTATTTTTTTTTAGGGCTTTTCAGGTGTCAATGAATATTCAAGAATTTTTCCAAAGTGGAGAAATTCCTTGTTTGGATATTAGAAATTTTTTAATTAACAAATCAATGATAAGCGGGGGTCTGGGGTGGCTATCGATGGGTTGCGGGACGATTTTGTTGCTGATTATTTTTTTGAGGTCTTTTTAGGTGTCCGTGAATATTTACGAATTTTTCCAAAGTGGAAAAATTCCTTGTTTGGATATTAGAAATTTTTTAATCAACAAATCAATGATAAGCGGGGTCGGGGGTGGCTAACGATGCGTTCCGGGTCGATTTTGTTGCTGGTTATTTTTTTTTTGGGCTTCTTAGATGTCAATGAATATTCAGGAATTTTTCCAGAGTGGCAAAATTTCTTGTTTGGATATTAGACATTTTTTAATGAACAAATCAATGATAAGCGGGGTCGGGGGTGGCTAACGATGCGTTGCGGGACGATTTTGTGGCTGATTATTTTTTTTTTCGGCTTTTTAGGTGTCCTTGAATATTCAGGAAATTTTCCAGAGTGGCAAAATTCCTTGTTTGGATATTAGAAATTTTTTAATTAACAAATCAATGATAAGCCGGGGTCGGGGGTGGCTAACGATGCGTTCCGGGTCGATTTTGTTGCTGATTATTTTTTTGAGGTCATTTTAGGGGTCAATGAATATTCGAGAATTTTTCCACAGTGAAAAAACTAATTGTTTGCATATTAGAAATTTTTTAATCAACAAATCAATGATAAGCTGGGTCGGGGGTAGCTAACGATGCGTTCCGGGTCGATTTTGTTGCTGATTATTTTTTTTTTGCTTTTTAGGTGTCAATGAATATTCACGAATTTTTCCAGAGTGGCGAAATTTCTTGTTTGAATATTAGAAATTTTTCAATGAACAAATCAACGATTAGCGGGGGTCGTGGGTGGATAACGATGCGTTCCGGGACGATTTTGTGGCTGATTATTTTTTTGATGGCATTTGAGGGGTCAATGAATATTTGAGAATTTTTCCAGAGTGGAAAAATCAATTGTTTGCATATGAGAAATTTTTTGATCAACAAATCAATGATAGGCGGGGGTCGGGGGTGGTTACCGATGCGTTCCGGGTCGATTTTGTTGCTGATTATTTTTTTTTAGGGCTTTTCAGGTGTCAATGAATATTCAAGAATTTTTCCAAAGTGGAGAAATTCCTTGTTTGGATATTAGAAATTTTTTAATTAACAAATCAATGATAAGCGGGGGTCTGGGGTGGCTATCGATGGGTTGCGGGACGATTTTGTTGCTGATTATTTTTTTGAGGTCTTTTTAGGTGTCCGTGAATATTTACGAATTTTTCGAAAGTGGAAAAATTCCTTGTTTGGATATTAGAAATTTTTTAATCAACAAATCAATGATAAGCGGGGTCGGGGGTGGCTAACGATGCGTTCCGGGTCGATTTTGTTGCTGGTTATTTTTTTTTGGGCTTCTTAGATGTCAATGAATATTCAGGAATTTTTCCAGAGTGGCGAAATTTCTTGTTTGAATATTAAAAATTTTTCAATGAACAAATCAACGATTAGTGGGGGTCGGGGGTGGATAACGATGCGTTCCGGGTCGATTTCGTTGCTGATTATTTTTTGTTAGGGCTTTTCAGGTGTCAATGAATATTCACGAATTTTTCCAAAGTGGAAAAATTCCTTGTTTGGATATTCGAAATTTTTTAATCAACAAATCAATGATAAGCTGGGTCGGGGGTAGCTAACGATGCGTTCCGGGTCGATTTTGTTGCTGATTATTTTTTTTTAGGGCTTTTCAGGTGTCAATGAATATTTACTAATTTTTCCAAAGTGGAAAAATTCCTTGTTTGGATATTAGAAATTTTTTGATCAACAAATCAATGATAAGGGGGGTCGGAGGTGGCTAACGATGCGTTCCGCGTCGATTTTGTTGCTGATTATTTTTTTTTTGGCTTTTTAGGTGTCAATGAATATTCACGAATTTTTCCAGAGTGGCAAAACTGTCGGATTGACGTGTTGTGGGACGGGATATCAAGACGACACAACATTAATTACGTACGAGTATTTGTTTATTTAAAGTAAAAAGCGAAACGATAGTGTACAGCGTGTAATGCTTCCTGGGTACGCGTTAGCAACTAACTCATGGCGTCCTCGCGTCTCCTATGGGGACGAGCTTTGATAGTCGGACGCCCGATGGCGCCACCGCCCTGACTAGGGCCCGAGGTTGTCGGGACACGTCCCAGTCCCAACACTCCCCCTCAACCGAAGGGCAACACTCCGTCGTCTACGTCGGTCCGAGTCCCAGGTCCGATCGAAATTTCCGATGCTTGGGACCACCAAGTCCCTTGGTGAGAATGTCCGCCAACATATCCTCTGTGGGTACGTAACCCGTCGTAATTAGACCGTCTCTAATAGTTTGTCTAATGAAGTGATGACGTATGTCAATGTGTTTGGTTCTGGCGTGGAACACAGGATTCTTGGCTAATTTCTGTGCTCCCTGATTGTCGTTTAATACAGGAACCGCTTCTTCTCTAAGTTTGCCTTGGCTGTCTTTCAATACGGGAACCGCTTTCTCTCCAAATTTACCAATCTCTTGTAGGAACCTTCGCAGATAAATGGCTTCCTTAGCCGCTTCCGTCAGAGCCATATACTCGGCCTCCGTGCTTGATAATGCAACGGTGCGTTGTTTTCTGGACTCCCAACTAATTGCTGCACCTCCAAGAAGAAATGCGTATCCAGTATACGAGCGTCTATCTTCTATGCAGCCTCCCCAGTCCGAATCTACGAATCCCCTCAGGTCTTCACCGTCGTCTTCGAAGATGAGCCCCAGATCCATCGTACCCTTCAGGTACCGCAACACCCTCTTCGCAGCGACCCAATGCTCCTTTCCGTAGTTAACGCAATATTGGCTCAGTGCACTAACCAAGTGGGCGATGTCGGGGCGCGTTGCTACAGCTAGATACATCAAGGATCCGATTAACTCTCTGTAGGGATAGCTTTTCGAATCTTCGGTTGAAGACTCCTGTGGTTTTGTCAACTTCGTGTTCGGGTCGAACGGCGTAACAGCAGGCTTTGAATCACTCATTCCGAAGAGCTCGAGTGTGTTCAAAATGTATCCCTTCTGTGACATCTCTATTTTCCCTTCCTCTTGTTTAAATTCGATGCCGAGACAGTACTTGATGTTCCCAAGGTCCTTCATATCGAACTGCGACATCAGGTTCCTTTTCAGTGATGTCATCCACTGCACGTTCTGAGATGCAACGAGCACATCATCCACGTACACGGCGACGAGCATCAAGTCCTTTCCTTGCTTCGCGTAGTACACGCAGGGATCAGCGCTTGAAGGCTTCAGGCCTAGCATTTTCAGCCTCTTGTCAAACTCCAGATTCCACTGACGTCCTGCTTGACGCAATCCGTACAAGGATTTTCGCAGCAAGAGAACTTTATCGTCGTCACGGATGCTCTCCAACATCTTGACTGCTTCGGCGTAGATTTGTCCTTCTCCCGAATTTTCTTCCTCCGAGATGATCTCTTCCAGCATTTCTTCGAATAGGTTCGGCATTTCCATGAACACCTCCTCTTCTAACTCTCCGTTCAGAAATGCGGTAGACACGTCAAGCTGGTGAATTTTCAGTCCGTTCTTCACCGCGAGTGCCATTAACAGACGAATCGAGCTCAAGCGAGCCACTGGTGCGTACGTCTCGTGAAAGTCCACACCAGGACGTTGCGTGAAACCTCTGGCAACGAGACGAGCTTTTCTTCTCTCCAGAGTCCCGTCTGGGTTACACTTGTTCCGTAGTACAATTCGGCAGCTGACCACGCTTCGATTTCTCGGGCGATCGACTACCTCCCACGTCTTGTTCTTAAGTAGAGCCCTGAATTCGCTTCGAATGGCATCTCTCCACTCGATCGCGTCAGATCCGGACAGCGCTGTCTTCAAGGGTACCTCGGCCACGTTAGCGTACTCTTCGGCATCCTGCGACTCCTCCGCTATTTGCGCGTTCGCCCGCTGGTACTCCTTTCTCGGTCTCCCCCTGGCTCCGGTTCGAACGAGACGAGGTCTCCCAGCGCCTCTTCGTGCCAAAGGTCGCTCCAGCCCATCCTGTACTTCGTCAACACGTTCTTCCTCTGCGTCCGAGCGCTCTTCGTCTTCACCCCTGTCTTCGGGCTGTGCAGCAACAACCACAGGAAGGTCTTCCTCGTCGTCTTGTTCAGCAGATCTTACTTCGATGTCTACTTCGCTGCAGCCCACAGGAACTCCCCTCAGGTAAGTATCGGCTCCTTTCCACAGAGTTTCTTCGTCGATGAATTCCTCGTACCCCTCTTCGTTGTTGAACTCGTCCAAAAACTTGATGTCTCGGGTAGCCTCGATCCTCTTCTCACTCGGAATCCAGACTCTGTAGCCCTTACACTCTTGAGAGTACCCGATGAATATGCATTCACGCGAGCGTGACTCAAACTTTCCTTTTCCGGGAGTGCGGTCGAGTGCGAACGCTTTACAACCAAAGGTTCGGAAGTAGCGAACGTCAGGAAGTCTTCCGGTCCACCTGAAGTAGGCGGTGTCTCCGTTCAACGATCTTGAGGGACATCTGTTCCTCACGTGATTTGCCGTGAGTATCGCCTCAGCCCAAAAGCGCGGTGGTAGATTCGACTGCAACAACATGCACCTGGCCATCTCCACCAATGTGCGGTTTCTCCTCTCAGCCACACCATTTTGCTCGGGTGTGTAGGTGATGGTCAGTCTCCTTTGAATTCCAGATGCGTCAAGAAGCTCGTCGAACTCCTTGTTACAAAATTCCTTTCCGTTATCGGATTGCAGGAACTTTATGGTCTTGCCCGTCTGATTCTCCACCATACTCTTGTACTTCTTGAATTCCGGTAGCACGTCGCTCTTATTCTTCAGGAATCTCACCTCGCACCAGCCAGTGCTGTCATCTATAAAGACCGCGAAGAATCTCGCGCCACCAATGGATTGTGTCCGCATCGGCCCGCAGACGTCGGTGTGCACGATATCCAGAATTTCGGAGCTTCGCTCAGATTGTTGAGGAAACGGAGCGCGCGTGAGTTTTCCCTTCAAGCAGATGTCGCAAGGCAGCAGCTTTTCTTTGTCATTCAGCTTTACGCCCCGCACAGCTTCGTCCTTGACAACTTTTCGCAGATCTCTCTCGTTCAAGTGCCCGAAGCGCTGATGCCACATCTGCACGCTGGTCATCGCGGAACCGGTAGTCGCGTTTCCCGCACGTTGCGACTGTTCGCGAACGTAGTACAGTCCGTCGATTCGATCAGCAACCATGATGACGTTGCCGTCCTCGTCAATTATCGAAGCAATATCCTTCTCGAAGAACACGTTGAAACCGTTGTCGGTGATCTTCGCAACGGATATCAAGCCAGTCCGTAGGTCGGGAACGTAGAGGGTGTTCTTCAAGTCCACCGTCTGCTCCCTTTTGCCGTCAGATACAGATAGTTTGACTATACCTTTCGCCCTGATCTCCGTCGACGCGCTGCTTGCCAAGTTCACAACCTCGTGTTCCAACGATGTCATCGTCACAAACTTGCTCTGGTCGTTGCACATGTGAGAGGTACAACCACTATCCAGGCACCAAGCACTCGTGCGGCGATTTTCGTTGACCTTGACAGCCGCACATCGTTCTGTAGCGTCGGTCGTGACGAGAAAGCTGATTTCTCTGGCGTTGTTTGCTTGTTCTTCGACGTTTTTGGCCTTCTCCTTGGAATCCTTCGGACGTTGGTCACAATCTGCATTTTTATGTCCAAACTTCTGACACCTACTGCACCGAAACTTAAAAGATCCTTTTGTGTCTTGTTTTTCAGAATCTTTCTTTTCAGACTTCGGATTATTCTTCGACTTGTTGAATTTCTTGAACTGCTTACCGGCGAACATAGCGTTTTGAGAAGTTTCCCTGGACTTTTCTGTACGGGCGTCGTTCTCTTCGATAATCTTTACCTTCAACGCTTCCGGTGTCGGCAGTTCGTCACGGGACTCTATTGCACAACGGAAATTTTCCCAACTTCCTGGTAGACTGTAGAGCAGCATGATTGTCAATAGATCCTGGTTGATTTCAACTCCCATGTCCAACAGCTTGTCCACGGCGTCGTAGAATCGCGCGATGTGCGCTCGTACGTCGTCGTCTTCCTGCATTTTATGGTGGTTCTACATTGACCCGGCAGCACGTCGACGTTCGACGCGACGCGTACGTGCTGACGTCACAAACGGGCTACTGCCAACCTTAGTCTCAGTCCTGCATTTCACGAACCGCCGTTCCTTGTTCAGCGCTATGACAGCTAAGCGGGAATTCAAACGGAAATAATACCAATGATTATTATTATTTCGAATTAAAATGATGATAATAATAATAATCATATTAATAATAAGTGTAGTAATTAGGTGTAATTTTCATTATTGTCATAATTTTATATTTTGCCTATATCGCGTGTCCAAATAATAATCTCGATAATAACAATTATCCTTATTATTATAATGGAATCAGAAATAAACCAAATATTATACAATTATTATGAATCATAATAATAATGATCATGATGAATTATTTCGTTATTCACTATTATTATTATTATTATTATTATTATTATTATTATTATTATTATTATTATTATCATTGTTCATAATAATGATGATAATAATTATATTGGAGGATTACGAAGTAATTAATTATGAATTTTAATGTTCCAAAATAATATGATTATTAATATATTTATGAATAATGATAATAATAATAATATTGGTGAATTGAGAAATAATTCATTATGATTATTGAATGAAATATTTATTATTATTTGAAAAATTTCACTGGAAAGTGATGAAATTAGCAAATGTAAATGAAAACGTATTCGCAATTTTTTTTTTAATTTTTTTTTTTTTTTTTTTGTCTTCTTCTACAAACACTCTGAAATTTTGTGAGTCGCACAGAATAATCGGAATTCCGGATCTTTTGAGAACTTTTCAAGATTCATTATGAAAAAATCAACGAGGCACAGGTAAGTAGTATACGCCATTTAGTATTATTATTATTTTTTTTGTAACTCGAAAATGCTGTGAAAAATCAGAATTTCATTTTTCTTCAAAATAATGATAATGATCATTTTTATTTCTAAAAATGATAATAACAACAATTATCATTATCATGAAAATAATAATTATCATCACTATGAATAATAATAATAATAATAATAATAATAATAATAATAATAATATTGGTGAATTGAGAAATAATTCATTATGGTTATTGAATGAAATATTTATTATTATTTGAAAAATTTCACTGGAAAGTGATGAAATTAGCAAATGGAAATGAAAACGTATTCGCAATTTTTTTTTTTATTTTATTTTTTTTTTTTGTCTTCTTCTACAAACACTCTGAAATTTTGTGAGTCGCACAGAATAATCAGAATTCCGGATCTTTTGAGAACTTTTCAAGATTCAGTATGAAAAAATCAACAAGGCACAGGTAAGTAGTATACCTACGCCATTTAGTATTATTATGTTTTTTGTAACTCGAAAATGCTGTGAAAAATCAGAAATTTATTTTTTTTTCCAAAATAATGATAATGATAATTTTAATAATAATAACTCACGTTACGCAGGACTTGAGAGTATTTGTGTTAACAAAAAGTGGCGTGTACGACTTTATGCCTTTGCCCTGTCAATTTTTGATTGTTGAATTTTGAAAATTGCAAGAAAAAAAAACTCTGAAATTAGAGTTTTCTATGCGTTTCACAGGATTTTCTGTTGGCGAAAGAAAAACAAGAACAACAAGGCGAACACAAATTTCGTATTTTCTTTAATCCGTAGACTCGTTTGGATCGATTTCCATATTATATCAGGATGTCGAGTGGTAGAGTCCTTCTCGATATTAGAAACATTTCACGTTAGTTAACATGTATATTATGTACATGTTTCGTGATTAAAAGTTTTCAGCTACGAGTACAATCTGGAAAGTACGAGAGAGAATCAGTGTCGTATTGTATATGGTTTTATTGTTTATTGATTCAATGTATAACAACATGTGTCTTTTACAGCTACTTCCGATTAATAGTTTTGACAATAACTGTTATTATTATTATTATTATTATTATTGTTCATAATAATGATGATAATAATCATATTGGACCATTACGAAGTAATTAATTATGAATTTCAATGTTTCAAAATAATAATGAATAATAATTATGAATATATTTATGAATTGAGCAATAACTGTACGTTTAACTATATGGCGAAGAATTAGTATGATGCGCTTAAATATAAGGGGTATTTCATGTGAAGCGGGAAGAGTTTCGGCCGAGGGTCTGCGAATTTGACGCCTGTCCGAAAGCACTTTCTTTACTACCTTGCGACGAGTTTTCCTAAGTTTCAGGTCCTTATTGAATCTTGATTTACCACGAAACGCGGTGAACGGAATTGTCTTAGGGTCAGCTATTCGATTCACTTGAAAATTTTACTGAACATAGTTCAAGGTGTTACAATATAATGGTATAATTCCTAGCCCCCCTCCTTGTTCGCCGACAATGAATTATTGTGAAAAAAAATTCTCGGAACAATCAAATTTTTCGTTGCCTGGACTTTATTGAAATGAAGTATGGACGCGAAATACTAATATATAACAGTTCGAAAACGGACATTATGACGTAGAATAATTTTATCGTTCCCAAAAAGTTGTTCAATAATTCATCGCTGGCGAACAAAAAAAGAAGGGGGCGGCCGAAAATTTTGTCATACTTTTGTGACACCCTGAAATATGTTCAGTAAAATTTTCAAGTGAATCAGTAGGCCCTAAGACAATTACTTTGATCGCGTTTCGCGGGAAATCAAGAATCAATCAGGGCTTGAAACTTCGAAAAAAGCGTGGCATGGTAGTAAGGGACGAGATTATGTACGGGTGTCAAATTTGGCAACCCTCTGCCGAAACCTGTCCCGCCTAGCATGGAATACCCCACAAGCATAGAGTATTAATTACAGTTTAAGACTTTGGCGGTAGTTGATCTTTCCTCTTCCTCATAATCTCCCTCAGTTTGAAAAAACACTTTTTTTTGTTTTTTTCAGGGATTTTGTTCCATGCATCTCTCAAAACCAGGAGATAGTTATTCACTTCATGGACTATCGGTGGACTGTTGAGTCTTGTATCCCGAGCAGAATCTTCAGCCTCGCCCTCATATATGAGACCCTCGTCGTCTGCGTCTTCGCTGTCACCGCTTTCCTCCGCGACTGGCAAATTGTAATTGCTGAATGTTCTAGAGCGGAGGAAAGATTGGAACTTGAGATTATAAATAATAAACGTTGAAGTGAAGACATATGCTATCGTTAAAATTGAAACATGTAACCAACAATGTCAACAGACGAAGGGGAATACAAGTTTTTACTACAATTGTGAAGAATCTGTACCTACGTCTATGAGCATGCCGTGTCTCGATTCGACCCAAGTGCACACTTGCGTACTTGCCTACTTGCGTACTTCCATCAAAAACCTATGAGCGAGAGTGAGACGGCAAGTACACAAGCGTACACTTGCGGCGAATTGAGACAAGGCAACTATTGTACCTATGATGCTTTTATCAAAGACATTGATACTCACTGTCGGTGTTGGACGTGCTTTTCGAGGAAATTCATGAGCTGGTAGTACTTCCAAGTACACGCCTTTGCCGGAGCAGCTGATCCCGAAGGGATGTATTCGAGCAGCTTCTTGCGCTCGTCCATGTATTTTTTTTTCAAGCCCTTCCACCTACTGATGACGAATTTGACTAGGCGAGGGGACATTTTTCATTATTAAACTGAACTTTCAAATCAAACTTGATCTTCAATACCATTCAAGGTATTCAGTCATGACAAATATATTCGTTAATAATATTATTACGGGTAAACATTTTAACAACATGAACATCTTACCTTCCGTTGGCCTTTCGGTGATCATGAACATGTTGGTTGCTATTTCATTCCAGGCCTCGTTCTTCTTCGTTGTGTCTTTAAATTGAGATGAAGATTTATCGTAGAGCAAAGATTTCCCCGCAACCAAATCAATCAGAATCTCGTCTTCATCGATCACGTTGCAACGAGAATCGTCTTCCATCTCGAGATATTCACGTGAATAGGTACAGCGGGATAATGTATTCTCTAACCTCACTTTTCGTGAATCGAACGTCAACGCAAAACGGCGCGCATGTACGTTGAACGTTGACCGGTAACGTTCTCCCCACCCACCGTCGCGGCGGTGCAGTGCCCGGTTTCCAGTGGCGTAGACCGGTAGACACAGCGTTTCCATGCTACCCGTTGTACAAATTGCTGCCATCTAACGGCACAAAGACGAAACGACTCACGAGACTTGTTGATTCTCGCAGGAAGAATAAAAACCTCTACTCGTGTCAGAAGTCATCAAAATGTTGGATTGCGTGCAGATGTTTTTGTTAACTTTCCAGTGGTTGAATTTAGTACGGATGTTTGTGCGATGGAGCCGAGGAAGGAGGCATTTCCGGAGGTGGTGGGTCAAACCACACATCCGAAATTATATGCGCGATCTTTATGGTGCATACAGAGTACTATTCCTCTACTTTCTCCACTATGACCATGAGGAGTTTCACAAGATGACACGAATGACTCCGGATCAGTTTGAGTTGCTACATGAGCTTGTGCGAAATCGATTACAAAAAACCAGCCCAAGACTTCCATTACCCACATCACTTCGCTTGGCTCTTACCCTGAAGTAAGTCAATTCTAACGTATTTATTTGCAATCTTCACTACATACTGAAATTCATCAAGTCTGTTTGAACGAGACAGAATAGAAATTAATTCCACATTATTTTACAAATCTTAGACGTTGATTCTGTTTCTCGTAGCATGTGGAAAACGCAATGTTGAAAAAATGAATAGGTTTACCTGCGAATGGATGAACACAGAAATCGAATGTCTCTTTCAATACACAGCACTACATTCAATGTAATGCACTACATACTTCTTCTTTACTCGACAGCTTTCTTGCGAACGGTGACAGTACTCGCACAACCGCAAATTTTTTTAGAGTGGGTCGGTCAACCATCTATTCCATAGTGACTGACGTGTGTCCTATTATCTGGGAAGTACTATCCCCACTGTATTTGCGACAGAAAAATGCTGCTGACTGGCGAATCATTGCTCAGGGATTTCGGGTTAGGTGGGATTTCCCAAATTGCATTGGTGCAATAGATGGAAAGGAGATTCGAATAAAGAAGCCACCCAAATCTGGTAGCCTGTTCTTCAATTACAAAAAATTCTTCAGTTTTAAACTGCTGGCTGCCTGTGATGCTCATTATCGTTTCACGTGGATTGATATTGGTGATTATGGTGAGGAAATTAAAAACACTTTATCACATTTGATCCCATCACATTGACATCATGTAAAGGCTTCGGTACACGGTGCTTATTTTTTTGCTATTTGCGTGCTTGTTACCTTGTGTACCATTGACAATACACATCAATCAGCCAAGCAGCTGAAAAGCACAAAAACATGTGTGGCGAAGGCTTAACTTTTCCGATCTGTTCTTCTTTCAGCCAAACAATGTTCATTCTGAATTGCAGGTTCAGTCAGTGACATATCAGCTTTCCAGAACACGGGGTTTTACAGAGCGCTGGAAAATAACGCAGCTGATTTACCACAAAGCTCTCGCCTTCCTCGGTCAAACATCATTTCACCCTATTGCTTTGTGGGAGATGAAATTTTCACGTTGAAATCTTATATGATGAGACCTTATGCACGGCACTATGGATTGAATATGAGGCAGAAAAACTTCAATTATAGGTCAATACTTTTGAAATGCATAATTTTATTCGTGTTCGATGATGATTCGCTTGTATTATAAAATAACATTTTTGTTCCCAGATTATCCAGAGCCAGGAACTGCATCGAAGATGCATTCGGCATACTCGCGGCCAGATGGCAAATCCTTCATACCAGGCTAGACTTTAATTTACAGACGTCCATCTCCATCGTGCAGGCATTAGTGTGCTTACACAATTTTGTTTTAAATGACGACCTTGTGCGGGAAGAAGAGGATCGCTTGTATTCGTCTCAGAATGCAATAAGACGTAACAATAACGATGAGCCTGAAGAGGACAATCAGGTGGAAGTGGAAATTGGTGTCGGTCGTCGTCATGCTCTTCAACAACGGGAAATTCTGGCCGAATATTTTGACTCAGAAGAAGGGGCTCTCCGACATTAATAATTTTATGCTATCATGCTACGACTTCTATGTTTTTTAGACCTATTAAGCATGTCTGAAGTGACCTTTTTCAAAAGTTAGCAAAAACTACCATATTTATATACATGTATATGGGGCATTCCAGCCATTATCGCCCAAGATTTGACTCGACATTTTTTTATGTTTTTTATAACTTTATACGATGTAGGTCTGTACCACAGGAGCATCTCTGAATTTTTTCAAATTTTTTGTTTGTTGCCGTCTCTTGTTATGAATATTACAAAGTCCGATTAGAATACATCCCTCGATCTTCTCCAAAAAAAACACAGGTATTCTACATCCAAAAACTTGATTTTTGAGACCTGGCCGATCGTGGGGGAATGAATCCTTTCATGACTTTACCTACAATCACAATTGAAAAAACTGTTTTTCAGCGCCCATAAATATCGTTCGAGTGATATTATCATTGATATTGCATGCAAGGGTAGTAGAATCCACAAAAAATCTACCAACAAAAAGTATTTCTTCAAAAATACCCAACAACAAAAATTTGTCTTTCACAAAACAATTTTTTTCAAAAATACTCCTCAACAAAAATTCGTTCATCATAGCAATGAGGAAAAATGTCACGTAAACATCTGACCTCATACTCTTTCACCTACTCACATCTGGCCCACCAAGTACCACGCCCCTTTTTATCAGAACTTCTCCCAATTTTCATTTTATCACAAATTATTTGAAAAACCAATCGAGTGAGTGAGCGAACGAGCACAACGCTCGTTGGTTTAATTCTATGGTTATTTCTTGTACTTGGTAGTTGTATCTGATTTCAAACTTTTCATAGGAAGAATGTTTTGGAAGACTTTTTGTTAGGAACGAATTTTTGTTGACGAGTATTTTTGGAGAAAATTGTTTTGCCAAAGACGAATTTTTGTTGTTGGGTATTTTTGAAGAAATACTTTTTGTTGGTAGATTTTTTGTGGATTCTACTACCCTTGCATGCAATATCAATGATAATATCACTCGAACGATATTTATGGGCGCTGAAAAACAGTTTTTTCAATTGTGATTGTAGGTAAAGTCATGAAAGGATTCATTCCCCCACGATCGGCCAGGTCTCAAAAATCAAGTTTTTGGATGTAGAATGCCTGTGATTTTTTTTGGAGAAGATCGAAGGATGTATTCTAATCGGACTTCGTAATATTCATAACAAGAGACGGCAAGAAAAAAAAATTTTGAAAAAATTCAGAGATGCTCCGGTGGTATGGACCTACATCGTATAAAATTATAAAAAACATAAAAAAATGTCGAGTCAAATCTTGGGCGATAATGGCTGGAATGCCCCATTATATTTTCCTATTACCTACTAGCTTACATTTTTATGGTGTAAAAATGCAATCTGATTGTAACATAACTATGAGGCGCCGTTTAAAAAAAAGTCACCTTAGCGCAGCTTACAGGCACAAAAAACGCCGAAATCAATATCTGCGTTACAAAAAATATGCTGTGCACCTAGGGCGTAGAGTGTTACGCCCTAGGTGCACAATATACTATTTTGTACACCATGCCCCTTAGGCTATTTTTTACGTATCTTATTCTTCACACTGGCGCAGCCCGATTAATAGAGGTTATAGGAGTTAATGAATCTTACAGTTAATTAATGAGTCAATAAGTCATAGAAACATAAGTACTTTTTATTCTCAAATTAACATATAAAGGTATTATATTCTACGTATTGCAATAAAACAAATTTTATGCGAGAAAATTTGCCAATAAAAACTTGGAAAACTGAAAACTATGTTCGATTTCACGCAGGAGGATATACTTTTGAAATTTTTATTTTTAACAACGAGTATTGAACACTGCTCGTTCAATATTTCACTCAACGCCTATTACTACTTTATATCACATTATAAGATTACAGGTTGACGCTCGGATTGCGTAATAGTAGGGAGCAGGAGATTAGGAGATTAAGTAATCCGGAGAAACAAAAATAGAAGAACCACAACCAGTGATTGTGATCTAATAAAATGTCTAAACCTGTTGCAACTGTTGTTATGCATCTTTTTTAAGCATACCCGTAAAGCCGTACAGACAAAAATGAAAAAAATATTAATAAAAATTTCTCCAATGGAGAATATATCAATATGAAAAAGTAGTTATAAAATGAATATATTAACAACAACAATATTATTTTTCGATTAAAAATAATTCAACGCTCGAATCAGGAATTGCCACGTTCTTGGATCAAGTACCAAATTATTCTTGATTGAAGAATATTTTTGCTATGGATTCGTGTATAGGTTTCTTGGGGAGTGACAAATCCCTCAAAAAAACCTACTTTTCGAATTCTTCCATAACGTCCAGTACTTCCGAAAATAATTCGTCTTGAATTCCGAGTGGCAGATCTAGCCACTCTTTTTGCAACAGATTAAAAAATCCATCTCCGCTTTCGATCTGGGGGGGGGTTGATTTTCTCGGATTGGCTACCTCGACCCTTCCTTCCTGAAGCCGAGCTTGTACCAACTCCTTCTTCAACCGGATTAGATCTTTAAATTCCGAGGACATGTTTCTTAAATCATTTGAGCAATCAATAATAGCTTCCTCCGTTGCTTCGGATTTGTTTGCTGCCTTCTTCCTTTTCTTGGCGAATGCATCCGAACCAGGCACAACAATTGGCCTTCTCTGACAACTGTTTGGAGGGTTATTTTGCGCTAAAGGTGTTGAAACGCGAGTTGATTCTGCGACTCTATTTGTGCTGCGAACGCTGCGTACCCCACTAGTTTGAGTACCTGCGAGTGGTGATGCTCTCCTACCAGCAGGTGAGGATTGAGACGAGGATGCAGAGGTGGATCCGGAGGACGAAACACAAGAAGAATCAGACACTGGTATTCGAACTGGTTGAACTGGTTGAACACTGGTTGAATTTCCTCTTATTGTTAGCATTGGAATACTTTCAGTGGGGGGTGTTATTTCGCGTCCCATATCAATCACCAAGCTTTCCGAAGGCAACGGCGGAGACTGTACTAGAGCTGTTGTTTGGCACGAAGAATTGTCTACAACGGCACAGTCAGGTGGAAACACACCATCGACTATTGGTTCCGTTGATGTTGCACAGGATATATGCGGAATTTCAGATATTTTGCCCCAGTTTGTGTCCTGCAAAGGGGTTCCAAGACTGGCTGTCGATGACGGCGTTTGTACGTTGTCTGTGGATTGTATGTAAAAATCTCCTGGCGGGTCAAATTCATAGTCGTAGACAATTGGCTGCATATGGTCTATCATTTGCAAATTGCCACCGTCAGAGAATGTTTCAAAATTGTCACTTGGAATTTCGAACTCCTCAGGAGAACAGGAAGCATTTAACACCCTCGCTAGCTCTACGACTCCCTGTTGTTGTCCCTGTTGTTCGTTCTGTGTAGAATGACTACTAGTGGCAACAACCAATACTGGCCTTTATGGAACGAAATCATCGGAAGTGGAAGCCACATTTCCTGCAAAAGGTTAATCAGTCAAGTATATATACTGATATATCATATGCAATATGTAAATCATGAAAGTGATAATTTTTTTAGAGTGCAAGTGAATGTTGACTCAATTTCTGAATTGTGGCGCAATTATAATACATTTCTTGGAAAAAGATACATACGAGGCATATATGGACGAAATATTTTGAACACCTAATGTTACTTGAGAATGATAAATTATTTAGTGAAAGATAACATTCCATTCATACGATTCGTTACGAGGGATGAATCACAAGCGAAAATGCGTACACCACATCTCCTTCATCTCAATATCTCCCAATATCTCTCACTATCTCCCACGATATCTCCTGTTATAATTTTAAATATAAATCCAAAAATTTCTCAGTATCTCCTAATATCTCCCGATATCTCCTAAAATTTCTCAATATTTCCTGATATGTCCCAATATCTCCCGATATCTCCTAGAATTTCCCAATATTTCCTAATACGTCCCAATATCTCCCACGATACATCCTGATAAAACTCTTAATATATCTCCAAAAATCTCCAAATACGTCCCAACATTTCCTACTCTCTGTACACCATATCTCCCTGGTGCTTCACCCTTCGGAGTGGTACATAATATTGCCTCGAGTTTCTCACTTATTTTTATCGTTTTTTTTTCTAGACCACTGGAACATTTTTGAAATTGCAATTGACTTACCTAGACTTTTGACTTGGGAACCCATCGATAAATTCGATGACGAGTTCTGCCCCTCGTGACTCTTTGCTGGTAGTTTGCTGCAATTAAGCAAAACGTTCAATATTAGTAGTTTGAATATATGTATAGCTTTTGATAAATGTTCGGTATTGTGATGACACGTTAAATTGATGACAATTATCCGCAATTCTTACTCTTTGTGACGGATATGGTTCAAGAGGAAGCTCATGTCTGCGAAGTATATCCATTTCCGGTTACCGTTCTTGTCATGGCGCACAAACTGATCTCTGAGCTGCTGCCATCGTGCTTTGGGATCTACAAGTAATGTTCTGTATCAGGACGATCAGAGAATGGTCAGGTATGGCTATTCATCCTTATATATCTGTTACCTTTTTTATGTTTACGAATTTCGAACGTATAATAAAAAAATTACTTATTATGAAAATTCGAAAAATTTGAATAAAGGAACGAAACTTTTCTTGCATGGAGTTGCCTCAAATTGATAGTAACTCATTTTTGGGGTCTGGTGCAATTATTTCTAGCAAATGGTTAGTTTGTATACCTATGGACTCATGTGAGCAGGGGATCCCCCATTTGGGAATGAGCATTAGAGGACGCCACGGGCGCGAAAGGAAATTATACCTTGGCAATCATAGTATGACCCTCAAAATTCACAACATGCAAACAGGAAACATACAAAATACGATTAAATAAAAAAATACCTGGTACGGCGAATCCTCTTTCTGTTAATTTGACACGTATTAGTAGCCAAAATTGCGCCTTCGATTCTTCGTTGTAAGAGTGCCGCTTGTCTTTATTAAAGATCCAGTCATTAGCCTTCACAATCTTAATCAATTCTCTATCTTGTGCTTCTAATTTGCTGGCTGTTTTTTTAGAAGCCATAGTTGATCGCGAGAACAACTTGTAATCCACAAATATTTGCAGAAATTTACGGATCTTGAAGCGCGAACACTAACAACATTAATTCTTCTTCTTCTTCTTCTTCTTCTTCTCCTTAACTGGCTATCGCCTAACATTAATTCTTCCTGCGAGAATCAACAAGTCTCGTGAGTCGTTTCGTCTTTGTGCCGTTAGATGGCAGCAATTTGTACAACGGGTAGCATGGAAACGCTGTGTCTACCGGTCTACGCCACTGGAAACCGGGCACTGCACCGCCGCGACGGTGGGTGGGGAGAACGTTACCGGTCAACGTTCAACGTACATGCGCGCCGTTTTGCGTTGACGTTCGATTCACGAAAAGTGAGGTTAGAGAATACATTATCCCGCTGTACCTATTCACGTGAATATCTCGAGATGGAAGACGATTCTCGTTGCAACGTGATCGATGAAGACGAGATTCTGATTGATTTGGTTGCGGGGAAATCTTTGCTCTACGATAAATCTTCATCTCAATTTAAAGACACAACGAAGAAGAACGAGGCCTGGAATGAAATAGCAACCAACATGTTCATGATCACCGAAAGGCCAACGGAAGGTAAGATGTTCATGTTGTTAAAATGTTTACCCGTAATAATATTATTAACGAATATATTTGTCATGACTGAATACCTTGAATGGTATTGAAGATCAAGTTTGATTTGAAAGTTCAGTTTAATAATGAAAAATGTCCCCTCGCCTAGTCAAATTCGTCATCAGTAGGTGGAAGGGCTTGAAAAAAAAATACATGGACGAGCGCAAGAAGCTGCTCGAATACATCCCTTCGGGATCAGCTGCTCCGGCAAAGGCGTGTACTTGGAAGTACTACCAGCTCATGAATTTCCTCGAAAAGCACGTCCAACACCGACAGTGAGTATCAATGTCTTTGATAAAAGCATCATAGGTACAATAGTTGCCTTGTCTCAATTCGCCGCAAGTGTACGCTTGTGTACTTGCCGTCTCACTCTCGCTCATAGGTTTTTGATGGAAGTACGCAAGTAGGCAAGTACGCAAGTGTGCACTTGGGTCGAATCGAGACACGGCATGCTCATAGACGTAGGTACAGATTCTTCACAATTGTAGTAAAAACTTGTATTCCCCTTCGTCTGTTGACATTGTTGGTTACATGTTTCAATTTTAACGATAGCATATGTCTTCACTTCAACGTTTATTATTTATAATCTCAAGTTCCAATCTTTCCTCCGCTCTAGGACATTCAGCAATTACAATTTGCCAGTCGCGGAGGAAAGCGGTGACAGCGAAGACGCAGACGACGAGGGTCTCATATATGAGGGCGAGGCTGAAGATTCTGCTCGGGATACAAGACTCAACAGTCCACCGATAGTCCATGAAGTGAATAACTATCTCCTGGTTTTGAGAGACGCATGGAACAAAATCCCTGAAAAAAACAAAAAAAAGTGTTTTTTCAAACTGAGGGAGATTATGAGGAAGAGGAAAGATCAACTACCGCCAAAGTCTTAAACTGTAATTAATACTCTATGCTTGTGGGGTATTCCATGCTAGGCGGGACAGGTTTCGGCAGAGGGTTGCCAAATTTGACACCCGTACATAATCTCGTCCCTTACTACCATGCCACGCTTTTTTCGAAGTTTCAAGCCCTGATTGATTCTTGATTTCCCGCGAAACGCGATCAAAGTAATTGTCTTAGGGCCTACTGATTCACTTGAAAATTTTACTGAACATATTTCAGGGTGTCACAAAAGTATGACAAAATTTTCGGCCGCCCCCTTCTTTTTTTGTTCGCCAGCGATGAATTATTGAACAACTTTTTGGGAACGATAAAATTATTCTACGTCATAATGTCCGTTTTCGAACTGTTATATATTAGTATTTCGCGTCCATACTTCATTTCAATAAAGTCCAGGCAACGAAAAATTTGATTGTTCCGAGAATTTTTTTTCACAATAATTCATTGTCGGCGAACAAGGAGGGGGGCTAGGAATTATACCATTATATTGTAACACCTTGAACTATGTTCAGTAAAATTTTCAAGTGAATCGAATAGCTGACCCTAAGACAATTCCGTTCACCGCGTTTCGTGGTAAATCAAGATTCAATAAGGACCTGAAACTTAGGAAAACTCGTCGCAAGGTAGTAAAGAAAGTGCTTTCGGACAGGCGTCAAATTCGCAGACCCTCGGCCGAAACTCTTCCCGCTTCACATGAAATACCCCTTATATTTAAGCGCATCATACTAATTCTTCGCCATATAGTTAAACGTACAGTTATTGCTCAATTCATAAATATATTCATAATTATTATTCATTATTATTTTGAAACATTGAAATTCATAATTAATTACTTCGTAATCCTCCAATATGATTATTATCATCATTATTATGAACAATAATAATAATAATAATGATAATAACAGTTATTGTCAAAACTATTAATCGGAAGTAGCTGTAAAAGACACATGTTGTTATACATTGAATCAATAAACAATAAAACCATATACAATACGACACTGATTCTCTCTCGTACTTTCCAGATTGTACTCGTAGCTGAAAACTTTTAATCACGAAACATGTACATAATATACATGTTAACTAACGTGAAATGTTTCTAATATCGAGAAGGACTCTACCACTCGACATCCTGATATAATATGGAAATCGATCCAAACGAGTCTACGGATTAAAGAAAATACGAAATTTGTGTTCGCCTTGTTGTTCTTGTTTTTCTTTCGCCAACAGACAATCCTGTGAAACGCATAGAAAACTCTAATTTCAGAGTTTTTTTTTCTTGCAATTTTCAAAATTCAACAATCAAAAATTGACAGGGCAAAGGCATAAAGTCGTACACGCCACTTTTTGTTAACACAAATACTCTCAAGTCCTGCGTAACGTGAGTTATTATTATTAAAATTATCATTATCATTATTTTGGAAAAAAAAATAAATTTCTGATTTTTCACAGCATTTTCGAGTTACAAAAAACATAATAATACTAAATGGCGTAGGTATACTACTTACCTGTGCCTTGTTGATTTTTTCATACTGAATCTTGAAAAGTTCTCAAAAGATCCGGAATTCTGATTATTCTGTGCGACTCACAAAATTTCAGAGTGTTTGTAGAAGAAGACAAAAAAAAAAAATAAAATAAAAAAAAAAATTGCGAATACGTTTTCATTTCCATTTGCTAATTTCATCACTTTCCAGTGAAATTTTTCAAATAATAATAAATATTTCATTCAATAACCATAATGAATTATTTCTCAATTCACCAATATTATTATTATTATTATTATTATTATTATTATTATTATTATTATTCATAGTGATGATAATTATTATTTTCATGATAATGATAATTGTTGGTATTATCATTTTTAGAAATAAAAATGATCATTATCATTATTTTGAAGAAAAATGAAATTCTGATTTTTCACAGCATTTTCGAGTTACAAAAAAAATAATAATAATACTAAATGGCGTATACTACTTACCTGTGCCTCGTTGATTTTTTCATAATGAATCTTGAAAAGTTCTCAAAAGATCCGGAATTCCGATTATTCTGTGCGACTCACAAAATTTCAGAGTGTTTGTAGAAGAAGACAAAAAAAAAAAAAAAAAAATTAAAAAAAAAATTGCGAATACGTTTTCATTTACATTTCGACGGCTGAGAATAGTAACATCGTCGTTCAGAATTCGCTTGGAAAACATCGTCGTTCAGAATTCGCTTGGAAAACATCGTGGTTCAGAATTCGCTTCAAAAACATCGTCGCTCAGGATTTGCTTCAAAAACATCGTCGTTCAAAAGCGGATTTTGTGGGAATCATTTTCTGAGTCTACGCCAATGCCAGGTACACGATTAGCGGAAAACAGAGGATGGTTCGAGTGAGAATTACGACAAAGCGTTTATATTCCTTTATTAAATAGCGTCATTCCAGTGCATATTTTCGGTTAATTTTGATGACTCATGTATCATAAACATTACACTGATCGATAAAAAAGTTTTTTGACCCAGCGACACCCAAAATCAGTCATACAGCTATAAATCAGTAAAACACTTTAAACCTTCTTGATGGACGTATAAGAAACGAAAGCAAATTTTATGAGAAAATAATGAATATTTTGGTCATTTTACATGTATGGAATCAGAACTTGCGTGATGAAATCGAAAATAAAAAAAATAAAAGTTTTTTGTCGATCGGTGTAATGTTTATGATACATGAGTCATCAAAATTAACCGAAAATATGCAATAGAATGACGCTATTTAATAAGGGAATATAAACGCTTTGTCGCAATTCTCACGTGAACCAGCCTCTGTTTTCCGCTAATCGTGTACCTGGCATTGGCGTAGACTCAGAAAATGTTTCCCACAAAATCCGCTTTTGAACGACGATGTTTTCGAAGCAAATCCTGAACGACGATGTTTTTGAAGCGAATTCTGAACGACGATGTTGTCCAAGCGAATTTTGAACGACGATGTTTTTCAAGCGAATTCTGAACGACGATGTTACTATTCTCAGCCGTCGATTTGCTAATTTCATCACTTTCCAGTGAAATTTTTCAAATAATAATAAATATTTCATTCAATAATCATAATGAATTATTTCTCAATTCACCAATATTATTATTATTATCATTATTCATAAATATATTAATAATCATATTATTTTGGAACATTAAAATTCATAATTAATTACTTCGTAATCCTCCAATATAATTATTATCATCATTATTATGAACAATGATAATAATAATAATAATAATAATAATAATAATAATAATAATAATAATAATAATAGTGAATAACGAAATAATTCATCATGATCATTATTATTATGATTCATAATAATTGTATAATATTTGGTTTATTTCTGATTCCATTATAATAATAAGGATAATTGTTATTATCGAGATTATTATTTGGACACGCGATATAGGCAAAATATAAAATTATGACAATAATGAAAATTACACCTAATTACTACACTTATTATTAATATGATTATTATTATTATCATCATTTTAATTCGAAATAATAATAATCATTGGTATTATTTCCGTTTGAATTCCCGCTTAGCTGTCATAGCGCTGAACAAGGAACGGCGGTTCGTGAAATGCAGGACTGAGACTAAGGTTGGTAGTAGCCCGTTTGTGACGTCAGCACGTACGCGTCGCGTCGAACGTCGACGTGCTGCCGGGTCAATGTAGAACCACCATCAGAGTGCAACCACGGCACCGGAGACTACGACCGTCCGTCACGACGACGAGCTCACTTCTGATCTGCTGAGGCTCATGTGTTTACCCTTTTACCTGATAACAGTATCACGCCCTCTGACAGAGTTTCAATTAACCCCAGCTCTATGACTGGGTTCTAATCCCATACAATAACATCACGCCGACATATATTTCCGAAAACTTTAGGACCTGTCTAAAAGTGGAACCAATTTCCCTTAGATTCATTTCGCGTATTTCGCAAAAAATATTTGATCGTCAAGGTGGTGTTAATATTTTCACTAACACCGCCCTCACGAATGAATTTTTCTTTCAAATGCGCGATAGAAATACAAGGAGAATTGGTTCAACTTTCGGATACGGGTAAAATGATCGTCTATTTCTGAGAATTTATTCAGAGTTGAAAAAAGTGTCGATCTGTTTGATGTTTTAAATATCTGTAAATAAATAACGGTAAAAAAAAACCGAAAAAACGAAAGTGTTCTTGAAAGTGAGGGCAAATGTAGGAAAAATCATGAATCAGATAAAAAATGATGAGGGAAAATCGTTGATCGAGTTGGCAGGCATGGTTCTCGTACGCAATGCATATTTTGTACTTATACGTAGTCGCTCAAATAAATATAATATAAGATGCACAATGCACATACATTTTTAAAAAATAGGAAAGACAGCTATAGTCATAGAGAAACAGATAACAGATATAGTATAGGGTGATTAAGAACTAATTACGAATATTTCTCAGGATGAACAATTTTTAAAATTGGGATCCCAACTTCCTTATCGAATTCTTCATGAAATATAATCCATTCATTCTTGTAATTTAAACTCAAAATGTCGATTAAACATTGCTGAATATTTGAATCATTCAATTCAAATACCATTTTAGAAAACCAAAATGGCTATAAAGAAGTGAAGAAAATGATCTTCTGATCGCAATGCTGATGAGAGTGACCATTTAGACGCGAAAACCAAATTACACTAAAAAATATCAATCTTTCGGAGTAACCAGTACTCGAATAATTTTTTTCTTTTTCATTTCCTTTATAAATATACCCATGTACTTCAGGTTGCACTTTAATTACTAATTAAAATTACGTATAATTGCAGTATCTTGCCGAACATGAGTTGACGATTTCTTTGACTAGATATCATTACCCGATATTCTGAATTTAGATTCTTCTATAGAAACTTAGATAGAATCTCTGCTCGAAATATACAACTTCTCAAAATTTGAGCATGAATGAGTGCATGAAAATGACACAGGTATATCACAATAGGCATTTAATTATTGTTCCTGCAACATCTATGAACGTTAACGTTCACACTACACTCATCAGTATGAATCAACTTATGTTCGGTACAAGGGGGCAGTTCACTATAAGTACGTAGGAACTTTCAGTCCGTTTAATGAGATTCAGATCAAGTAGGGGAGACCGGGGCTAGTTGATACAAAATTTGGTTTCCAATTTTTAACTCCTCCAATTTTTGTGATAAAAATTTGACGAAAATATGGTAATATACCCTAGTCCTTCCTCCATTAGTGTACCGAAGGAAAATTTTATGATTGAAATTGTGAGCATGTGACAGCCTGTTGAGTAGACGCGTGGAAAATGTATCAAGCTGCCCCACCCCGGGGCAAGTTGATACTAATATGAAAAACTGTTAAAAAATCCGAAAAAATTATGAAAATATTTGTTTAATCAATCTATCTCATATTTGCAGTTTCGATAACGATATACATAAGGCATAAGATTATCACAAAATATTTTAGTAGGTAACAAATAAGATAGTTAGTAGGTACAATACGAAGCTTTTACATGAAGTAACGACAGATGGAAGAGTTACGAATGACTTCGTTCGAAGTTAGACTAATAATCATGACAAGACGAATTAGTATACGAATGGTATATCTACCGCTAATAATACTATATATTGCTCAAAATATGCAATAAGAAATTGAAAGTACGTATCAAATAAGACAGAGCTACAAATGATAATGACGAGTAAAAAGGTAAGTTCCAGAGGTATCTTGCCCCGTTTTGTTTTCTTAATATATTTTCGGACCATTTTTCTGTGAAACGAAAGAAAAAAGGAACTTGAACATAGTTGGGGCAAGTTGATACAACGTGTGTACTGTATCAACCTGCCCCATTCGAAACGTATCAACTTGCCCCCGGCGACGCTGTTGGCGTCTCTCAGGAGACCAGAGAACAAGAGTAGAGATATACCTCCGACAACAACGGAATTTTCTCACCTTTTTATTACTAAATAGAGCCAGGATCAGAAGAATCGCTCAAAATTTTGTTTCCAGGTGCTAACTGACTTTGATTCACATCAATAAAATTTACTTTGCTCTACCGAAAACCATTTTACTGAAATAACTTCAACGCCATTGTTTACACGTGGTCAAACACACGTGTAGACTGAAGTGAGTTAGGAAACAGTCCCTCAACTCGAAGGACGCCATTGTGTACAGTCGCACTTGCGCACGATTCAATTTGTATCAACTTGCCCCCGTATCAACTAACCCCGGTCTCCCCTAGGTAATGTTCTTTGGAGTATTATAACGTGGAGACCTACGTTAATTCACGTAATCTTCAGACCTCATGACCTCCGAGTTTATCTATAATTATATATGTTGCAATCCTAGTTCAAAGCAAATTTTCTAACCTTTTCGTCATTTTTGGGTCAATCCTTTTCAAATCATAATTTATTCTTATGTGTATCTAAAATTTCCTGAAAAATACTATAGGTAACGTGAATCAGCCCCCGTTTGAAAAACTGTTGAGTATATTTCACTGGGGGACAAAATTGATTTTTTTATTCTTTCTTCTTCTATTTAGGATTATTGAAATGAAAACGCTATTATTATTATCATTTCATTAATCAAAAGTTCGTCAAGAAAGTGTGCTTTCTTCTTCTGCTTCTTTCAAACAATATTACCGCATTTATGGAATGATGAAGGGGCCAGTGTTTATAAGAATAAAATTGTTGATTGGGTGAACGAGAAAAGAAGATAGAAGGAAGCAAGAAAGTGGAAAAATAGATTTCAAAAACAGAAAGTATTTTCAGTTGTACAAATTGTCCTCGTATCTTAAGGACCTATTATAAAAAGTTGGAATGATTGTATTTCATTTTGTTGAAATAATAAATTTTCAAAATGACCTCGAAAAATAGGCTAGAACAAGAGACTACATCCTTAATGAAGGTTAACTAAAAAAATCTTCAGAAATTCCGAAAGAGTTGTTAGATTGAGACAAGATAAAAAGAAACACAGATATAAGATTGGAGATCATGAGGTATCTAGAGTAGATGAATTGACGTGACCGCTCCTATAGTTTTAGTTGATAAATATGTTTATGATTCATCGCAGAATCAGTTCTCGTTTCCGACAACCGCGTCATTCTGAAGTGGGTCTTCAGGATCGACTACCACAGGATTTACAGCAAGGGCTGCTGCTGGAGGTTGTAGCTGGCGATTTTTACGATTGCCATCCCAATCCTTTGAATTGGTAAGACAAGCAGGCAGGGTATTATAAAATTCCTTCTCGGTTAGAACCCCGCCGTCTGATCTTGTGTGAAACCTTCCCACAAAGTCTGAAATCCAAGAAGGACTTATTACTACACGCTACCAGAGACATTCAAAACACAGGAGACTAAATGACCACTCGTACCAAAAAGAATGGCGTAGAATTTAGTTCCTCGTAAGAGCAGTTTGTCCCTCGATTGACGGTACGCAGTACAATTCATGGCCAGTTCTCGTTGGAAAATTCTCTTGATCGTTCGTGTAATAGTTCGTTGCACGTCTGAGTCAATTAGGCACTCCATCGCTGATTTCTATGGAAATCATCATTCAATAAAGGATCAGTATAATTGCATGATATTTCGAATCAAGATTCGTACGAAATAATATTCAGTGGAGAAATTTTGTTCATATCTGATCATAAACATCGAATTTTATTAAGACATTTCTCTTGGTAAATTGTACAATACAAATGTGAAGTTCGACATCGTTTTTTGTTGCATATTATACTTCTATGCATATTTCAGGATATCAATTCAAACGACTAGAAAAATTCCCACAACCAAGCAATCGAGGTCAGTTTGAATTACTTCTGAGTGCAAGAACATGGTCTGTCCAAATTGTGAGTCATGAACTCACTGTACAATTCCCTACGCTCCATTAAGGTAGTTCTGGAGGTACACGTATCAGCCAGAAGTTCCGACCGCACGGTATAACCCGATTCTTATATTATGCCGTCGGTGAGGAACTCTTGATAGAGCTTGTACGCTCTGTCCGTCCTACGCAATTACACTTCATGCATGGATAGGTCCCCTACACACAGTTACCGCGCACCCATCGCTCCGTCGCAGCGAACGCAGTGCAACTGAGCGAGACAGAGAGTGTATCTCGGTTCGGTGTCGAATAGAATTATTATTTTTCGTGAGTCGATATTTCCAAAACTAACGAGTAGAAAATTCCCATTTTTTGTTAATTCATCCCACAATAGTACTGCACACACAAGTAGTTTTATTTGAAAATTGTAAGTTAAGTTTAGTGTCTATAACGGAAAATGTAAACACAGTCCTATCGGTTCACGTGTTAGGTATAGGCGACGCGTACGAAACAACCGATCTTCAAATTCGATCATCTCACAAACTAAGTAGCAGATTGGATTGAAAACCGAGGAATCGGTTCGTGAAGGTACACGTCTACACTACACTAAAATTTGAGGCGATTCGCAAGTTGTTCGAAAAACTCCAGAACTACCTTAAATTGTATATTTTTGGTATGACCAATACAGAATTTATACTTACCAAATCCTTAGTGTATTCATCATCATCGACTAAACGCTTGTCGAATACTTCATACTCTTTGACGGTGGCCAACTTTTTGAAATCATATTTTTGTTCAAAGTTGATAATTGAAACTTGATCCACATTCGTTTTAAGTGTTAGGGAACGTTCGACGGAGCTCCGTAAGTCTTCCAACGCTAATCCGACACTTTTGACCTCCGCAGTCAGTTTTTTCAGTGCGACGTAGATAAATGCTGTCTCTGTAATAATTTTATCAACATTAGAGGTATGTTTCTATTACACATAAATATATTTCAACATTTGAACGACAGAAGAGGCCAATTTAGCTTTGCACTGGTTTTTTTATTTGCCAATACCTGATAAATTTTTGCGCACGAAGGTATGAGAAGCAAATGACTCATGAAGCACAGTCAGGACTAATACTTAAATGGGCAAAATCCACAGTCTTGAGTATCAATTTGTCAGGAAAGGATGGAATTGGAACAAAGCAAAAAAAACAACTTTCCGTCGTTTTGGTGTTAATCTAATGACTCTCTCACTGAATTTTCACTGAAATTGTGATTAATTAAGCTGTCAACTAGTACCTTTGGGAAAACCTTTGAGGACTTCTGGTAGCGTATCCTTTTGTGTTTCAAGATTCTTCTCAAGTTCAAAAACATCTTCGCCTGGTGGAAAGTGATGATTGTTGGCTAAAAATGTAATTTTTCAGTTATAAAACTACGAAATGATCCCAATTACAAGCTCACAGTGCTTAATCCAGGTAATTCAGAGGGGAAAATACCAAACATTTGTAAACTAAGGGGGTATAGACTATTACATTTCGAAATAGAGATAGGCAACCAAATAAGAAATAGGGTTTTATAAGGTGGCCTTAGAGGGCAATAGACTGCGTAAGAGAACATTCAAAGGCAACCCTAGGTTTGAAAGAGTTAATAAGGAAAGGAAAATGAATAGATTTAACGAAAATCGGGGATCCACCGTGTAGCCTGGAATTATATTTTTGAATTCCATACCTTGCTGTTCAGTAGCATGCAGGCTCGGTTTAGATATAGCCGCCTCATTCTTTGAAGGATCTCTATTTTTTTTAGGAGCAACTTTTGCTCGAGCATCTTCCTTCGATGAGAGATCCGACTCCTGTCGTAGATCTTGATTCGTTGAGACACTGGACTGCTTTCGTTGATCTTCTTTCGATGAGAGACCGGACTTTTTTGGTTGACCAGACTTCTTTGGTTGATCTTTCTTCGAAGAGAGATCCGGCTCCTGTGGTTGGTCTTGATTTGTTGAGACACAGGACTGCTTTCGTTGATCTTCTTTCGATGAGAGACCGGACTTTTTTGGCTGACGAGACTTCTTTGGTTGATCACTCTTCTTCTGTGTACGAGTTTCCTTCATTCTGCGGTAGGTTTTCCTCGGACGACCGGTCTTTGAAAGATTACCTTGTTGCTTTGCTCCTTTTTTTCCTCTCCTTTCCTTGGTCATGACAGCGTCAGACTCTTCTTCCTCTGATGATTCATTAGAATCTTCATCGGAGTTTGCTGAAAAGTATGTAATGTAAAAATCATAGCTTATTTTCATATTTACCATCAAAGTAGATTGTAATCAGGTTCGTTTCCAGTGTAAGTTGGAAATCATCAGACTCTATTGATGAAAGTACGAGGTAGATAAAAATTCACTAGAAAATATCGCCCTATTCCAAAGGAATAGAGTTTATATTCTGCAAATTTCATTGAGGATGAAACAATTCGAAAAATACTAACGTTCAATGGAGCTGAAAGACCGAGGAGCCACGACGGAGCTTGTAACGATGTAATGAGCGAGAATAATCAGTCCTTGCTATTGTGTCAACGTTCGTCCAAAATTAATGATCCAAAAAAATACTTACATTGTGAATCAGAAACAATATCCTCATTTTCTGAAGAATGTGACTCGTAATCTAATATTTTCTCCACGGTAGTACGTGGCTTTGCACTTTTATTTCTATGAAGTTCAGTAAATCGTTTCGCTTGTTCTGCTCCATGTGCTTCGGAATCGGTTGTAAAAGCATATGATGAAGTTTTCAGGATCCTCACCCTTCACTGTTAGAAAACCGGTGTTAAAACTGACACCGATCTAACACCGCACCGACGTCTATAGAAGTCCACACCGATTTTGGTGTAGTGGCACATTGTAAAATTCCTGGTGTTACCAGGCTACACCGTGGTTCAACACCGAGATGGTTCATATGCAACAACACCGTAAGTTGTTAATTACGGTCGACACCGATTACATTCAATAGTAACAAAATTGCGGTGTTGAATTCGCGAGGTTAATGCACACCAAACGGTGTTAGAAGAAAATACACCGTGCAGCTTTGCACTGAACGGTGTGATCTTTTCGGCCTCCGAAACAGTGTTTTCCCATGTAATGAAAAAAAAAATCAATAAATTAGGTAGAGTTTTTGCTTTTTATTGGTATTTTAGGTGTTGAAGGCTATCCCTAACTTGTTTTTCAGTACGGATGTCAATTAAAACGCATATTGAGTTCGCTGTAAGTTTTTTCGCATTTCTAAGACCTAGACGGGGTTTGAACCCGGAACGCTCGCCGCTGTTTGTATTACTAGTCGCACGCCCTAACCACTACGCTATACGGCCGGATAGCTTAGCTTGCAACTTTTCGGTACATGATTTCTGCACCATGGACAATGACTTGTTCAAAAACATACATTAACCACCATCTCAGATGTTTGTTTGACCACGTCGCGTACGTTCTTAGAAGTATAGAAGAATGAAATAAACAAATTGATTATTGCCGATTTGAGGGGATCGGATAAAATAACACCGATCGGTGCCATTCAGCACCAAAAAGTGTCAAATTGAAACCTAATGGTGTGGACTTCTATAGACTATTTTCGGTGTCAATTCGGACACCGATTTTGGAACGCAAGTGAATTTACTCCGTTATCGGTGTAGCTACACGGAGAAAAAGGAGTGGTTGTGACAGCCAGATTTCTGGCTTCTGTAGCTTACAATCAGGTCATAACAGTGTGTTGTCCAGCTACAGGAGTGCAGAGTATAGGTATAGCTGTGGGAGCCGGAGTATAGTTGTGGGAGCTATACGGTAGGTTGCAGCAACTGACAGCATGGCTCCCATAGCTGTTATAGGTTATGTTCATGCAAATATGTATTCAATCAGCTACAGGAACCGCTCCTTTTTCTCCGTGTAGTACTCCAAGAGGTGTTAATCTCGGTGAATCGCGTCACAAGGGCCAAAGTGACACCAGTTTTCCCATTTACAACATGGCCGGGGTCGTTTCTACCACTAAAATAGTGTCATAATCAACACCAAATCTTTTAACCTCTACTCCGGGCCGTCTTACACCGCAACTTTTTCTAACAGTGTTTTGTTGGCTTCTGCATAGGTTTCTGTGAAGAAGATATACGCTTGCATTCTCAGTGAAAAGTAATAGCGTGTTCCAGTTTTACTACAATATTTAGCCACAATGTCTTGCACTGTCCCGCACTGAAGCAGATTTCACGTTCTGTACTAGTATTCTGTAATATCAATTCTGTACAGTCAAACTTTGGTCCCTGTCCCCTTGGTCCCTGTCCGATTTTAATTCCTGTTCGCCGTTCCAGGGCCATACCTACGCTGCTGTCAGCTGTTTCGCCCCGGTGCGGCCTTGTAACCAAACTTTTGAGGTTATGATCTACCAATACTTACGACCCCTGTTGTTTTGACAACTCCGGACAGGAACTCTTTCACATTTGCCTAATCAGATACCCGTGTAGAAAATTAGTGGGGCATCCTAGATTAAAATTGGGCTCTAGTTAGGCGTTGCCCGGGCTTCCTCAATAGGGATTTCCACACTGTTACAGAACGAGGGCCTATGCAGGCATCGTTTAGGATTCCAAATCAAATTTGTCCAGGCCTGCCTGATGATTACCAAAGTGGGGCCTAACTGGGGTGAGCTTGGCGGTCCAGGCTTAATTTGTTATGTTTTTGCTCAACATTCGCCAAACTGGGGCCTTGTTGGAGTTTACCTTTTCCAGCCAATCTAATTTTTTCTTGGTTTCCCTAAGTTTCACCGAAGTAGGACCTGATCGGGGTTTACTTGTCTGGCCACACTAAATTTATTCTGCTTTTGCCAAACTTTTACCGAACTGGGGCCTACTTTGGGATTACATATCAAGCTTATCTACATTTGTCCTGGTTTCCCTAAGTTTCGCCACAGTAGGACCTGATTGGTGATAACTTGTCTGGCCACACTAAATTTATCCAGCTTTGCCAAACTTTTGCCAAACTGGGGCCTACTTTGGGTTCGCTTAACTAGCCGAACTGAAATTCTCTTGGTTTTCCTAACTTTTGCCAAAGTAGGTCCTGATCGGGATTTGCTTATCTGGCAGCACTGAATTTATGCTGCTTCTGCCAAACTTCTGCCGAACTAGGGCCTACTTTGGGATTACATATCAAGCTTATCTAAATTTGTCCTGGTTTTCCTAAGTTTCGCCAAAGTAGGACCTGATTGGTGATAACTTGTCTGGCCACACTAAATTTATCCTGCTTTGCCAAACTTTTGCCGAACTGGGGCCTACTTTGGGTTCGCTTAACTAGCCGAACTGAAATTCTCTTGGTTTTCCTAACTTTTGCCAAAGTAGGTCCTGATCGGGATTTGCTTATCTGGCAGCACTGAATTTATGCTGGTTCTGCCAAACTTCTGCCGAACTAGGGCCTACTTTGGGATTACATATCAAGCTTATCTAAATTTGTCCTGGTTTCCCCAAGTTTCGCCACAGTAGGACCTGATTGGTGATAACTTGTCTGGCCACACTAAATTTATCCTGCTTTGCCAAACTTTTGCCGAACTGGGGCCTACTTTGGGTTCGCTTAACTAGCCGAACTGAAATTCTCTTGGTTTTCCTAACTTTTGCCAAAGTAGGTCCTGATCGGGATTTGCTTATCTGGCAGCACTGAATTTATTCTGCTTTTGCCAAACTTTTACCGAACTGGGGCCTACTTTGGGATTACATATCAAGCTTATCTAAATTTGTCCTGGTTTCCCTAAGTTTCGCCACAGTAGGACCTGATTGGTGATAACTTGTCTGGCCACACTAAATTTATCCTGCTTTGCCAAACTTTTGCCGAACTGGGGCCTACTTTGGGTTCACTTACCCAGCCTATCTAAATTTGTCTTGGTTTTCCTAAGTTTCGCCAAAATAGGACCTGCTGGGATGCACTTGTCTGGCCACACTGAATTGATCCTGCTTTATTGTCAAACTTCCGCCGAATGGGGCCATATATCCTTGGGTTTACCTATTCAGCCAATCGGGATTTGTTTTGGATTTCCTAAGTTTCGCTAAAGTAGGACCTGATCGGGATTTACTTGGCTGGCCACTCTGAATTTATCTTGCTGTCGCCAAACTTTCGCCAAACTTAGACCGACTTTGTGTTCACGTATCTAGTCGATATGAATTTTCCTGGGTTTTCTCAACATTCCCCAAATCAGGCCACTCTTACGTAGCTAGGCCTAAATTGTAGGGGTTCTACCATATAATTTGTGTCAAACTACAGGAGTCTGATGAATCTAGAATATAAATTGATCTCCATTTTTTTTTAATCTCGCGAAACTGGGACGCGTTCTTTTCGAGGTCGAGAATTTATAATAAATTAATAAATCAGGCAAATCTTGATCAAGCTTCATCAACCAAGGCCCTGCAACTACAGGACCCAGCTGAACTTAAGTTGTCGTTCCCGTAGGTTAAGTATCAAGACTAGCAACACTCCCACAAAAAAAGTACGGCTCTATAAGCTGCAGTCGGGCCGTACTCACTTATTCAGGCCAAATTCCACTTCGTTTGCTAATTTTTGCTGAACTAAAGATTATACTCAAGTCTTCATATCCAGCCGGGTTAATTCTGCTGACGTTATGTTCAATCTATGCTGTATATACGTATATAATACGCACGAACAGTATAGTCAGAGATGGATTCGTACGTTACAAACCGTATACATATACTAGATTATATGTTGCTAAAACTTTTTTGTAGAGACCGCACAGATCCTTTTTTGTCTTGAATGAAAAAAAGTTACATCAATTATTTCTCTACACAAAAAGCTTCCGCGACATCTACTCGTCACCATATAATATGTAGATGAACATAGCTAGCCCCGACGGGTGAACCACTCCGCAAAATGGTGTACACCAGACTTCAAGACTTCACGGACTTCAGAGACTTCACGGGACTACAGGGACTTCAAGAGACTACATTGGACTTCATTGGACTCCATGTGACTTCGCGGGACTACATGGGAATACACGGGACTTCACGTGATTTCACGGGACTTCATGGAACTTCACGGGACTTCTGGGACTTTACACACTGTTGTACACCGGACTTCAAGAGTGGTTCACCCCACGGCTAGCCCCAATCATTTCCGAAGACAAGCACCGACTCATTAGTTGGAGCTTATTTTACATAACGGTGGGTACATAACACACGTGAAATTCAAATTATAACCGTGAAAAAAATAATTTATTATAATCGTGGTATACATTGTAGTGCTTTACGTATGAAGCAGGGCTGTGACGTACAATCGATTCCTGCCTTCTGGTTTCATCGAAAGTTTCATCGCAATTAGTTTTTGCTGGACGTAACTTAAAGGACACGTATCAATTGTGCGCGAATTCAAATTAATCTCCCACGTTCCAAAATGCTCAGAATTTCGCGGGTAGTTAAACACTGGATTTTTAGACTTCCAAATGTGTCCGGTAATCGAAATAGATGACGGTTCTGCATTAATCTGTCCAGAAATATTCTCAATTTTCATGATAGAACCATCTTTCAAAAGAACCATGTTGTTAGGTGCTTTTGTTGTCAGAAAAGTCGAGAAATTAGTCGTTAATCTTTTTATCATTACCGCTCCGTTTACGATATCGCTTTTATGAATCGTGCATTCTTTTGGTAAACTGACTTTTTGACTCGTTAACATTTTGCGCTCATGCTCCCTGCGACAGACTTGAGCCATCGGTTTAGCAGCAGTTCGCAGGGTACGTTTCATCGCTCCTAAACTGCTTTCGAATGGAAAGCAATTGATTCTACTTAATGAACATCCGAGATTCAAAACGTCGTCAGCGATATGCACAAGATTGTGCATATTTATCACTTGGGATGCCACGCCATACAACAGTGGCAGAGCAGACACAAACTTTTCTAAGTACCTTTTAGCACGTGCATTAAGAGATATTGCCTGCTGGTCGCTGCATAAAATTCGAAATGCAGCGTGCAACAGTAAGAAGTGTTTGTACAAATTTTTGGAAATAACATTTCTTAGTACAATTGGACCGCCATACAACAGAAAGAATCTAAACTCTGTTGCCTTCCAGTTACGAACATGAAAGATTGATCTAGTCTTCCTCTGAAATTCTGACGGCTGCTGTAATTTTAAGCACAGAAGCCTCCTCGAGATTTCCATTTTTTGCCTTCTACTCAATCTAATTGTTAACGGCCCAAACATCAGCATCTCTAATATTTTCTTGGTTACGCCCGAACCCAAGTGCATAAAATCCAGAACACAGATCTTTGGCATATCTATTTCGGGAACTATATTTTCCAGAGGAGAAACTCCTGTGTGATGTTCAGGATCATCACGATTACGAAAGGAGGAATTCGTTCTCTCTGGATAGTTAAAACCAGGATAAACTACTGATGAGCCTTTTCCAACCTTCGTTCGCACTCCATGCACAGTGCAACGTTCACATGCACTGTATCCGCCATGACCCTTTGTACACATCAAGTACGATCGCGCAGGTGTGTCTGCGACTAGGCACTTCAATTGAACGATGTATTTTTTCCCCGAAATTATAATCCCGTATTTCTGTAAATGATTCAATTCTTGTATAAAATCTTCAAGGTAAAGCGCTAGATCTTTTGGTTTGGTATTGCCACAGTATGTAGCTACTGTGAAGGGTTTATACACATCGGGTATGTAATGCACCTTACATAGAATTGGCCAGAAACATTTTCCACCTGACTTTGTTAGGGGCAAACCATCTACATTTACAATCAATTCGATATCCTGGTCGTGGAAAGTGGTGTTTATGCAAGATTCCAGACCTGTTGAAATGCCTATGTAGACAAACTCTCCAGGAATTCCATCAGGATTGGAATCTTGCATTTCCGTGATATTATATTCGGCCGAGGTAGTTTTCAGAAATGTTTTGGAGGATTTCGGCAGATCAGGAAGTAATCGTTTTCGCAAAATCTTCAACAGCTTGTCCAAAGCAGAACAGCTTAGGTTCGACTCAATCGCCCAAATTCTGATTTCTTCAATTTCGGTGATCTCATCAACTGCTTCTTGTAGATTCTGATAATTAGGTGCTTGTACGTTGCTCAGGAAATCAGCTGCTTGCAATAACTCCTCTTGGAATTGAACTGGATCCTCTGATTGCAGAACATCTTCAGCCTCTAGTCCACTGAACAAGTCATCAACACCAATGTTACGTGATTGTTCCTCGGTATTATACGGAGAGTTCCGTAAATTTTCATCGCCTGCAATGAAGGTTTTAATAACAGTAAAATATCATTTCAATAACAATTAGCGCTCATCTTTTTTTCACATCTTTCTGAATGCATTTGATAGAGTTACTTGCAATAACTAAGGCGTTATGGAAGCGAACAAAGTTTGACCCCGACCCTCATCAAATTTCGCTGATTTCTATTCCACAAAAGATACACTTCTTTGAAATTTTTAAACTTTTCTCACTTGCGGTTCGAAAAGCACACATGTGGGTTTCCACTGGTGGCGCCAACGCTGACAACTTTATTCTGCTTTATTCACCTAACTTCTGCGAAATCCCACCGCTACGTAACGCCATATAGTATACGCGTTACGTGTAGGTGGTGGCGTCACGTAGCGGTGGAATTTCGCAAAAGTTAGGTGAATAGAGCAGAATAAAGCTGTCAGCGATGTCACCACCAGTGGAAACCTACAAGCGTGTGACCCGACATAACCTCACGTTGGATCGCAGTCATGAAGAAAAAAAGTTTTATTTTCGTTTGATTTAGATGAAAATATTTATATACGAATTTCTGGTGCACTCTAAGTCATTATACGGAGCCGTATAATGACTTAGAGTGCTAAGTCATTGTTCTCGATGGAATACGCAAAAATCTGAGATATCTTGAAGAACCGGTTGAAAGAAAATGTGATTTTTTGTGAATTTTCTTCGTTCAAAACAGACCTTTTTTCTATCATAAGACAAATTGGTCATGGTTGTCGTTTGGAAGCTACAGCTGTTGGTATAGGAAGAATTTTTTTTGTAAAATTCTTGCTCTGCAACAAACATCCATTCGACTTCATGTAACTTACTTGACCCTGCGTGATTAGATCCCACGACATCCGTATTTTCCTGACTTGTATCCATGGATATGCTTGTCAGTACTTCAGCTATATCGGCTTCGCATTCTTTTTCAAGAGCTCGAGATCGGCGCTTACGTTGGCGGGCACGTATTTTTTCAGAGGATTTCATTGCAGGGTAACGCAAAAAATAGCCAACTTTGAAAGAACTCTGAATTTTGCAACTGAAAGTCAACTTCTTATTGGTTAGGTTGAGCAGTTGCCTACATGCAGCAGCATTAAAACGTTGTTCCCGCGTTGCAATTACGCTAGATCGTTTTCTAAAATTGGGTGCTCTTTTAATGGTGAGTCTACATTGGCCCGGCAGCGCGTCGACGTTCGACGCTACGTCGCGTTGGTACCCCATTGTAGACGCACCATTAAGGAGGTTGGGGGCTGGGGCGTTTGGTTGAATATAAGATAAAGACTTGAAAATTTGGTGAAATCAAGATTGTTGTACACAGAATTTGTTAAAAAAAAAAATTCGGTCCATTTGACCGAACCGTTTTCCAGTAAAAAATTCCGAAAGTTGCTCGATTTAACACGTCACGTATACGAAGTCATAGCCGATCGTATCCATTTCACTTGATTTAACTATCTTGCATATAAGATAAAAATTAAAAAAACATAGCGGTTTGTAATATCGACTATTGCGAGTATTATTACGAAGTTGTGACGTATTCAACCGGCCAGTTCAAAAGAAAATGATTTTGTGCTGAAAATAGTCGTTTTGCGGGAACAATAATAATAATAATAATACTGTAAGGAGAGAAACGGCTTCGGACTGTCGTACGGGATAGACGTGTTATAGAGTTAGAGTCCTGTATTTCTGTATCAGTTCTCTCACCTTACAATACTTTATTTAAGGGCATGCTGGACTCAGATTTCCATATTTAAAAAATAATGAAGTCGGATATGGACGGGGGGGTGTTTAATGGGTTCCTTAGACGATTTGTAATCAAATTGGTAGCTGCATGAACGTGTATCTCTCCAAAATCGAGTAAAATAAGGCTTTTTTGTTTCGCGAAGCGTGGGGACCGTCACTTGTTTTCACTGATATCACCGACTACGCATCACAAGGGCGGAAAAGAATGCAATTCCACCCTCGTCAATATAATTCCACTCACATATATCGCAAAACTTGTTCATTTCACCCAACGATGAAGCCTCAGAATTGTTTCCAGAAAAAGACTGTAATTTTTCTCGGTATAAAGCACCGGCCGCGGCCATGTTGGATCGTTTCGCGTTGCATGTCGGGCCGAGCAGCGCTCCCTTGAGACGCGCGGGCGCAGCGGGAACCAAGCTTACAGTTGTTGCCAACCTTCGTCTCGCGGTCCTGCGTTTCACGAACCGCCGTTCCTTGTTCAGCGCTATGACAGCTGAGCGGGAATTCAAACGGATATAATTCGGAATAATAATAGTTATAACAATGCATTGTTATTATTATCATTATTATTGTTATTATTATCATTATTATTGTTATTATTATTATTATTATTATTATTATTATTATTATTATTATTATTATTATCATTATAATTACAATTTCCGAAATAATGATAATAAGAATTATAATAATAATAATAATTATTATTATTATTATCATTGAAAAAAATTTACTCGAAAGTGGTGACATTTGAGAATGAAAATGAAAACGTGTGCGTCATTTTTTTATTTTTTTTCATCTTGACAATTTCGTGGAAATCGGAATTTCAATATCTTTCCAAAATAATAACAATAATAATAATAATATTGCTAATAATAATAACAAATATTATTATGATAATAATTATTATTATGATAATAACAATATGATAATAATTATTGTTATCATTGAAAAAAATTTACTCGCAAGTGGTGAAATTTGTAAATGAAAATGAAAAAAATTTTTTCTTTTTCTACAAAAACTCTAAAAATCTTGTGAAACGCACAGAATAATAAAAATTCCGCATCTTTTGAGAAAATTTTCAAGTGTCATCATAAAAAAATTAGACAAAGCAAAGGTGTAAGTTCGTATATACGCCATTCATTATTATTATTATTATTATTATTATTATTATTATTTCAGAAACTAATAAAATTCCGATTTTCACAACATGTTCAAGATAAAAAAAAAATAATAATAACAATAATAATAAATGGCGTATATACGACTTTACACCTCTGCTTTGTCTAATTTTTTTGTACGATGAAACTTGAAAATTTCTAAAAAGATCCGGAATTTTGATTGTGCTGTGCGTTTTGCAGGATGTTAGAGTGTTTGTAGAGAAAGAAAAAAAGATCATTATTATTATCATGATAATAATTGTTTATTATTATTATTATTATCATTTCGGAAATTATCATCATAATTATAATGATAATAATAATAACATTTCATTGTTACAACTATTATTATTTCGAATTGTGCTAGGCTAGGTATACGGCTGGCGTTCCGGAGAGAGAGAGAGAGAGAGAGAGAGCCATACAGTGTTTATAATAAATAATGCAACTATTGTTTCGATAACGCGGTAAGTACTCAAAGTGATAAAAAATAATCGAACAAATGATAATTGATTATCCGGATCGATCCCTGTTCTATTTTTGCCCTCCTTCGTGCACCAAAGATTATTCTCGCGAATTGTTTGGACTCCGAAATTCAATTGCATTTACAATTGATTCATAGCTGGAAAAATAAAAACAATTTCACCACGAGCAGGGTAAGAAAAATTGCATTGGGTAGCCAGCATTTTGTTCTGGGGGGGGGCACCAGATTTTCTGGGGGGCCGTACCCACCCCTGCCCCCTCCTGGCTACGCCAATGAAATATTGTAACGTATACATCGAATGAAAGGTGAATGAATATCACTCGAGTTGTCTTTATTACATCATTTGTTTATTTTGAACTGCAGGATGTAAAAAAATTAAATTACATAAATTCACTTACGATTACTCACACTAGACAAATAATTTGATTTTATAAACCATGGAAAACACATGAGACGTGGTTTGAACATACTTCGTGATCATGAGTCACAGGATATTCAATAAGATGTTATAATTTATCGTGGTCAGATCGATATGGGAAAGAAAAATAAACCTGAACTAATTGTAAGTATTGCACCTCTCCTCGTCAACTGTATACCCTACTGGAATGTATGGCGAAAATGACCAGCAGGCTTCACCATTTATTTCCCTCTCCCTAGTCTCTTCGCAGGTACACGGACCCCTCTCTGCCTTTGTTGGTGAAGGTAGCTGGACACTTTGCAGAAACCTGCCCGTGGGCACGGTTTTTCGATAAAAAATTAACATTCCAGCAGCAAACTTGCGGCATGATCAACAATATTTACGTAATACAATAACATTTCTCGAATTGCAGGTTTCTACGTAATTTCCAAAGCAGTTTCTATTAAAATTTCAAGTAGCTAAAGTAATTGATAATTGAATTTTTTTCAATTACAAATTAAAAATGTAATTGGTAATTGAATTTTTTTCAATTACAAATTACAATTGTAATTGGTAATTGAATTTGTTCCAATTACAAATTACAAAAGTAATTGATAATTGAATATTTTTCAATTACAAATTACAATTGTAATTGGTAATTGAATTTCTTCCAATTACAAATTACAAAAGTAATTGATAATTGAATTTTTTCCAATTACAAATGAAAAATGTAATTGGCAATTGAATTTCTACCAATTACGAATTACAATTGTAATTGATTATTGAATTTCTTTCAATTACAAATTACAAATGTAATTGGTAATTGAATTTTTTTCGATTACAAATTACTACTGTAATTGGTAATTGAAATGTAATTAATTACACAATGTAATTGGATGCTGCCCAACACTGATCAAAATCAAGGCCCGGTCCCAGCCTTGCTCATCCTTTCTCTCGTCATTATTCAGCTACGTGACGTTGGAGCGTCGAGTAAAGAAAAAAAAAAACGAATGAAAATGAACGAATAAAATTTCAATCGTATCACGAAAGACAGAGGTCGAGTGTTCGAACCGGCGGGTGTCAAAAGTTTTTTTTTTCCAGCTTCGATTGTCATAATAATCGTTGTTATTATCATCACATTATTTACATTATTATCATTATTGTTATTATTATAATTAGTATTATGATGTAGATATGTATCGTGATAAGTAATTGTAATGATCGTCGCAGTCATCGTGTAGTTCGTAAGTTACGGGAAACGATGCTCGACACTACCCGACTCGACACTGGCCGAGAGTTCAGTGGCGTAGCGTCGAGTCAAGTCGAGTGCTCAGCTGAACTTGGCTCGTGCGGATTGGGACGGTACGAGGAGGTGAAGAGCCGCGAGTGTTGTGTTATTGCCGGCTTTCGCAGGACATCCGAAAGATGTGTCGCCAAAGTGAGATTCGATTCTCGTAGAATGAACAGGGACGACGTAGTGCAGAAGACGCGGCTACAGCTGTGTCCGGTCGAGGATGGACTACGGAGGAAAACTTCGTCAACACTCGAGGTAAGATATTACTTCCACGTTATATCTGCTGACGAAGTTACGATAGGGAAAGTATCCCGATGTAAAATTGCAGTGATGGAAAATCTCTTTTCCTCATGTACCCGTCCCAGGCGTAGAGTGACAAAGTCTGGCGACGTCAGGATCAGACGAGAGAGCATATCGTAGGATTTTGGCGCTGGATATACTGCGAGTTATTCCCGACCGGGCTGGATCCTCGAAGCGCGTTGAACGAACCTACCCGTCGACGACAACGAGCTCGCTTGGTCCCGTCTCAGATGGTTGGTATTTTTTATCAATCGAAACTGTGAGTCTATCGTTCCGACAGATGTCATGCGAGATGCGGGGAAAGGAGCGAAGGCTGAAACACCAATGAGACCTCGTTGGAAAGTTGGCGCAGAGGCAGCTAAACGATGAGCGTAGCGAATACGGACTGAATTACAAACAGCCATCCTATTACTACTCCCGTAGCCTGTGTCGAACTCAACTAACGTGTTTCGGTATACACCGAGTTTGCGGTATGTTAACTTTTTTTGTTTCCCTGATGTACGAGTCGAATCAACGAAGAATCGAAGCTGATGTGATCTTTGTCCGATGCAGGTAGTGGTTCCAGACCCGGACCGAGCACGTCGATAGACCGCCGAAGACTTTCCAGAAGAGTATATCGGTAGCACCTGGTGAAACTGGCCACGGCTGAAGTTCAGACGGACTTTTGGGATCATCCCACGAATGTCGTTGACGGATGAATTTATACTGGAAAATTCTCTGAATAACCGCCGCTGAGTCGGCGACGCAGTTCTGTGTTCCGGAGCAGAAGTAATCCTAGAGAACTCTGCGGATGGGTATCGTACGTTATCGGCCATCGTGTTTGCTGTTTGTTATTTTAGTTTTTTTTCTTTTCTTTCTGTTCTCATTAGCTTCACTAGTACGCTCGAATACAGAGGAAAAACTGGTCTTGAATGTAAAATGAAATTATTGATCCTACAGTAGTGTTATCTCTGTGTATATCTCGAGCCAGAATTTGTTGAAAACATTCGCACAGATTCTATTTTAAAACGTGTGATGTGAGATATGGACTCTGGATGGTTTGTCAGTAGGCAGTATGAAAGTACTCAGATTATCAAGATCAAGATTCCCAAGTAGGATTCGCCATGGCTGACAACAGGGCCAATGTTTGGGCCAGGACTGGCAGCTAGGTCTTGAGATACAGTACAGGCCCAGTATTTCGGCCATATTGGCCCAACACTGTGACAGTAATAGTGAACCAGTATTGTCATTCGAATACTGGACGAATACTGGTAGAGTTACGATAAATCGACTTTGGAGTTCTCAGTGCTGGCTCAATACTGGTTGAATTGTTGGCAAGCCAGCGCTGGTCAATAAGTACAACACCAACACCGGTTGGATGTTTGAGAAACCAATACCGAGTATCAAATGCTGGCTCAGTAGCAGTTCGAATTTGGGCAACCTGGAATTGCTTGTCGAGTACTGTTCCAGCACCGGCTCAATCGTAGGCTAGCCAGTTCAGCGCAACCTGTACTGGCTAAGCACTGGTCTGATTCTCGATAAGCCAGGATCGGAGATTGAAAGTTAACGGTTTAACGCTACTGGATAGCCAGTGTTGGCTCAGCACTGGTCCACTTCGGGTAAGCTGAAATCAGTGGTCGAGTATTGAGCCAGCATCGGCTCAAACGTTGATTAGTTGGTTCCGTGAATCAGGTACTGATTCATCACTTGTCTAAGCCTTGAAACGCCAGGATCAGAGATTAAGATCTATATGCTACATCTATGAGCTTCACGATACTGAGTATCCGGTGCTGGCTAAATGCTCGTTCAACTTTAGGCTTCCTGAAATTGTTGATTGAGTACAGTGTCAGCACCGGTTTCAACGTACGAAAGCTGGTTATGTGTATCCGACACTCATCCAACACCGGTTCAACTCTCTAGACCCGGATGTAGCTAGCTCAGAACTGTGGGTCGGCCGATACTGGGTACCTGGCACTGACCCGATACCGGGCCAACTCTTGCCTGCAGGTGATAGCTGGCTCAGAACTGTGGGTCAGCCGATACTGGATATCTGGCACTGACCCGGTACCGGGCCAACTCTTGCCTGCAGGTGACAGCTGGCTCAAAACTGTGGGTCAGCCGATACTGGGTACCTGGCACTGACCCGATACCGGGCCAACTCTTGCCTGCAGGTGATAGCTGGCTCAGAACTGTGGGTCAGCCGATACTGGGTATCTGGCACTGACCCGGTACCGGGTCAACTCTTACCTGCAGGTGACAGCTGGCTCAAAACTGTGGGTCAGCCGATACTGGGTACCTGGCACTGACCCGATACCGGGCCAACTCTTGCCTGCAGGTGATAGCTGGCTCAGAACTGTGGGTCGGCCGATACTGGGTACCTGGCACTGACCCGATACCGGGCCAACTCTTGCCTGCAGGTGATTGCTGGCTCAGGACTGTGGATCGGCCGATACTGGGTACCTGGCACTGACCCGATACCGGACCAACTCTTGCCTGCAGGTGATAGCTGGCTCAGGACTGTGGGTCAGCCGATACTGGGTACCTGGCACTGACCCGATACCGGGCCAACTCTTGCCTGCAGGTGATAGCTGGCTCAGGTGGGTCAGCCGATACTGGGTATCTGGCACTGACCCGGTACCGGGTCAGCCAGATAGCTACTGGGTACCTGGCACTGACCCGATACCGGGCCAACTCTTGCCTGCAGGTGATAGCTGGCTCAGAACTGTGGGTCGGCCGATACTGGGTACCTGGCACTGACCCGATACCGGGCCAACTCTTGCCTGCAGGTGATTGCTGGCTCAGGACTGTGGATCGGCCGATACTGGGTACCTGGCACTGACCCGATACCGGACCAACTCTTGCCTGCAGGTGATAGCTGGCTCAGGACTGTGGGTCAGCCGATACTGGGTACCTGGCACTGACCCGATACCGGGCCAACTCTTGCCTGCAGGTGATAGCTGGCTCAGGACTGTGGGTCAGCCGATACTGGGTACCTGGCACTGACCCGATACCGGACCAACTCTTGCCTGCAGGTGATAGCTGGCTCAGGACTGTGGGTCAGCCGATACTGGGTACCTGGCACTGACCCGATACCGGGCCAACTCTTGCCTGCAGGTGATAGCTGGCTCAGGACTGTGGGTCAGCCGATACTGGGTACCTGGCACTGACCCGATACCGGACCAACTCTTGCCTGCAGGTGATAGCTGGCTCAGAACTGTGGGTCAGCCGATACTGGGTACCTGGCACTGACCCGATACCGGGCCAACTCTTGCCTGCAGGTGATAGCTGGCTCAGGACTGTGGTCAGCCGATACTGGGTACCTGGCACTGATACCGGACCAACTCTTGCCTGCAGGTGATAGCTGGCTCAGGACTGTGGGTCAGCCGATACTGGGTACCTGGCACTGACCCGATACCGGGCCAACTCTTGCCTGCAGGTGATAGCTGGCTCAGGACTGTGGGTCAGCCGATACTGGGGCACTGACCTACCGGCCAACTGCCTGCACCTGGCGAGGACTGTGGGTCAGCCGGGCCAACTCTTGCCTGCAGGTGATAGCTGGCTCAGGACTGTGGGTCAGCCGATACTGGGTACCTGGCACTGACCCGATACCGGGCCAACTCTTGCCTGCAGGTGATAGCTGGCTCAGAACTGTGTGTCAGCCGATACTGGGTATCTGGCACTGACCCGGTACCGGGCCAACTCTTGCCTGCAGGTAACAGCTGGCTCAAAACTGTGGTTCAGCCGATACTGGGTACCTGGCACTGACCCGATACTGGGCCAACTCTTGCCTGCTGGCTCAGAACTTCGGGTCAGCCGATACTAGGTACCTGGCACTGACCCGACTCTGGGCCAACTCTCAGGAACCGGAGGTAGCTGGTTGAGAATTTGGGAGAGAAAAATACAAGTTCTGATAGATTTAGAAGTGCGAGGGGCAATTATGTAACTCCCGCTAGCTTGCGACATCTACGCCAGTCACTAATTCTGCGGCTGCTATCGGTTAATAACGAGATATCCCATTGATTATCCACGGTTGCTATGGTGAGATGAGATATGAAATAATCTTGAGTTACAGTACCGTCTCTCAAATTCCTTTGCTTTAACGTGGCTCCAATGCGAAAATTCTCCGCTAGGGACCTGTCAGAACTCGGGCCCTCTGGTGACACGCTTCGACAGGCTTCCGCGCCTGCATTTGTTCAGTAGATTCGTCTATTTTGTCACCATGAAGCGTTCAAGCTACGGTTACGTGAAAAAATTTCGGAAATTGCGAAAATTGAATCGAGTAGTGAGTGATATTGGTGACAGTGATGATGCAGTAGATCTGCCAGTCGAAGATTCACAATTACCTGTCAACGAACTTTGTGCTGACCATGATTCGGTCAATGTCACAATTGATTCCCCGATAACGCTACAGAGCACAGGAGAAATTGTTGTTGAACAGAATGACAAGACTCACAACCAAGTAATCGTTGACTACTATAGTGATGTTGAAAATGAAAATGCAGCCGAAAACAATAGTACATCTGGTACAAGCCGTTCGGAAAGCCCTGTTGTCGATCAAGTACAGTTCAAAAAGACTATGAATTTGGAAGATAAACTTCGACAATGGGCGTTACAGAACTCTGGGATTCTGAGACACTCCGTAATATCACAATTACTACTCCTGCTGCGTAGTGAAGGTCACGTTAACTTACCTAAAACAGCATCAACTTTATTAGGTACACAGCATTGTACACCGGTTCTGCCGATGCGAGGTAAAAGCGGAAATATGGGGAGCTTTTATTACATGGGGATCGAACAGGGCCTCAAACAGCGTATTTCTCCGGCAACCTATACCGAGGATACGATTCGTGTCTTCGTTAATATAGATGGCGTACCGTTGTACAAAAAATCCAGGCAACAATTCTGGCCCATCTTGGTACAATTAAATGACACTAATTACCAAACTGATAGTCCGTTCGTGGTAGCAATATTCAGCGGGGATTCAAAACCTTCTTCAGCTGACGAGTACTTGAATGAATTTATCGAAGAAGCATCCAAGTTGACGGAGAATGGTGTTGTTATCGAAAATAAACATTATTCATTTGAAGTATCTGCGTTTATTTGTGACACACCTGCCAGAGCTTTCATAAAATGTGTTAAAGGACATAATGGTTTTTACGCATGTGAACGTTGTGAAACGAAAGGAGTATCTGTCAGGACTAAAAGTAAGAAGAAGGGTAAAAGAGTTTATCCCGAAACTGATAGTAAGCGGCGCACGAAAAAGTCTTTCCGTAAGAAAAGACAAGAAGGTCATCACCTCAAGAATCTGACATCCCCGCTCTTGAAGCTACCGAATTTCAACATCATCAAAGCGGTGATTTTGGACTACATGCACCTCTTGTGCATCGGAATTATGCTTGCTTTGGTAGAGAAATGGGTTTCAAGAGGTAGCGGATCGTCTATCCCGGCACAAAATCTGGAAGCCCTAAAACAGATCTTAATCGCAATGGCCTCGGATGTACCGATTGAGTTCCAACGGAAAGCGTTCGATATAGATAACATATCGAATTGGAAGGCTACACAATATCGGTTTATTTTGCTTTACTGTGGTGCCCTTGTTCTGAAAGATATTCTACCGGAGAATAGGTACCGTCATTTTTTACTTTTATTCGTAGCGTGCCGTCTACTTTGTAGCCGCGAGAATGCAGTCGCGCAATCTAACACTGCCAGAGATTTACTGATCAAATTTTTTGTTCTGATGCCGTCGTTGTATGACGAAGGCTCACAAACAATGAATTTTCATAATTTGATCCATTTAGCCGATGATGTGAAATATCTGAACGCTAGCCTGAGTGACTTTTCGGCATTCCCTTTCGAAAATAAGATAGGCCTATTGAAAAAACTTATTCGAACACCGAATAAACCGCTGGCTCAAGTCGTGAATAGGTTAAAGGAAAAGGAATCACACGAAGACCTGCTGATTCGTCGTCGTCCTGTAATAAGCGAATGCATATTCGCACAAAGTTCCGCTAGATCGACAGAATGTCATGGAATTATCCTGAGAGAGATACGAAAAATAACGGTCAAAGATTTAACATTAACCAGTTGCCATCCGAACAACGTAGTACAACTATCCAACGGCGAAATATTCCAAATCTGTAGAATCATGGCGAAAGAAACACCTACTTCACCGCGTGATGTATACTTCGAAGGATACCCCTTTGTGACTAGAAGAAATGCCTTCGACGCTCCGTGCCCTTCCTCTGATGTTGGAATTGTTGAAGTCGGAGCATTGGGTTCAACATTGAGAAAGCTAGACGCACGGGAATTCAATAAAAAATGTGTACTGCTGACTGTTAGGGAAAAAAAATATTCAATTACTCTTCTTCACACATAATCAAAGTTTTCTTCAGTCAATCGAATGCCGGACATTTTCTCAATGTCATGCGCATTTTTGCTCAATTATTTTTTTAATCAACTATTAAATCAATTATTCAAGCGTGAATTTTCATCTATCGTGAGAAACAAACAATCGACGAAATCGAATCGGAAGTGATATCCATGTTTACCGATCGGCGATTGGCTACATAACCTGTGCGCGTTTCCCTTGCTGCGCAAGAGTTTATCACTTCCGTTTGCCGCCAATTTCACCATCTCGTTCTCGGTGCATCGCATCCTTCGAGAAACTAATTTGATATAAGTGTTCAAATTTGACTGGATCATCAAAATAGAAGAAATTGACATAATTAAATTGGAATTCATATTCATCAACACGCGACAGGCAGTTTTATGTGCATTTACACAGATCGCTTGTTGCGCGCAAAGCTGCGCACAACGCGGGAGATGATTGGTCTGACTGGTATAGTTTCGCCTCGCCAGCTTCCGTTTGGCGCCAAAGCCTACCGATTGCCCTCGTCAGCGTCGTTTTCCTGGTATCGCTTACAAGGAATAACGACACTTCAGTGCACTTCAGCGCCTGAAATATTGTATCATCTCACTCATCCGAGCAGCGAAACCGTATAACCCGAAAAAGGTAAGCGAAACGCATTGAAAAATGACTAATTGACTGTATTATCTATGGATCTAACCTCAAAATAATTTGCTTATGACGCGGGAATCAGATTTCACACTCCTTCTCAATGCATTTCTTCAGACTTCCTTCGGCATAGAAACCATTAGTGAATCATTTCTATTCGGGAATAAAACTGAAAAATATTAGATTTTTTTTTTGAAAACGTGCCCAAAAAAAAATTGCTAACGATTTCCATTCAGATAACGTTTGCTCCATAAGAACCATTCTGATCAAGGAAAACAGATTTTCCGTTAACTATCTCACGCACAATATTTACAGCGGTGCCCTAGTCGTTCGTTTTAATCAAATTGAGGGGATATTTCGGTGAAATTTTGACCAAAAATAGTTTTTTTTTAATTTATTTTGGAGACTATCATTCGTATCGTTACAGTTGGAATTTTAAGGGACTAACCGAATCAATCAATTAATTAATATCCTCTGACTGAGGAGAGTCACTCAATTCGAGTGTTTAATACAAACCTCAGGGAGAATTAAAATCGAAAGAAAGTACAATTATTTATTCGAGTAAAAAAATAATTATACTTTCTTCGAATTCTTTCGATTTGATTTCTCCTTGAGGTTTGTATCAGGCACTCGAATTGAGTGACTCTCCTCTGTCAGAGTATATTAATTAATTGATTGATTCGTTTAGTCCGTTAAAAGTCCAACTGTAACGATACGAATAATAGAGTCTCCAAAATAAACATCTGACACTTAGGACAATGACGTGTCTAATATATATCATATACATATGACGACCTAGCATACCTACAATAACACGAGTTTCGAGTAAAGATTCTCCCAGCCCCTTTGGTGGCCCAAACGGACAAGGCGCCGCAGTACAGATGCGGAGGTCCCGGTTCGAACCCGGGCCGGGGGAATTTTTACTCGAATAAATAATTTTACATACATTTGACTGTAAGGTGATTGAAACACGCTCAATTAGGCAGAGTACGAGCTGCTGATCGTAACTGCTAGCCTCTTCAAAAGCCAATTACATTCAGTCTCGTTATTGATTGAAAAAGACGTATTGCCTTGAATTAAGCTGCTAGGAAATGATCTTAACAACTAAAGCTCTTGGATATTATTATTAACAACCACATTGGATTTCAGAAAGATGGAGTTTCTCAAAGACGACACAACTCACGTAGTTGTGATGTTTGAGGGCGAGAGAAGAAAACGTAAGAAACTAATTGACTTGGTTCCTCGTACGTGGCTGACTTGTTTCGAGGAAGACATAGTCTTCTGCAGCTACCCACCTGATAAAGATTGTGACCACGTCAATGAGTGGGCAAAAAAGATGGTGGGCCCTAATTCTACATGGAAAAAATATCGAGTAACCATACGAAAAGAGGCTGGTAAGATTATCAATTATTCATAACAGAGTTATGGGTGTGAGAGGACGAATTTAGGCATATTGTACCCCTAAAACAAACTATAATATTCGGTAAGGATGAGGTTTCTTCGAAGCTACCACCGAGAATCCTTGTAACACTTACTCTCTGTCGAACCTTCAAATGAAAATTTTAAGACATTTCTCCCTGAAATTTGTACAGTGTTGTTTGGAGTATGAAACGGAATATCCGATCGAATGTAATCAGATTTTACACAATTAGAACCAAAGTGCGGTGCTGAGACAATGCTTCAATCAAACTCACTGTCGCCTCAGTACTCTCACTCAGTGATATTCTAAGTAGACTATTAATATAACAAACTGTCATTAAAAAACTTGACTCCGAGGTACATACACCTTAGATTTAGCAACAATCTCAGAATGAATAACGTTGTTTTATCAGCTCCAGACACCAGTAGGTAACCTGCAACGACGGTGCGGCCAAATTAGCATCTGAACTCAAGAAATCAGGTGTCATCTACCTAGCGCACTTGCTCCAACAGACAGATGATGCGACGTATCGAAGAAACTTATGAAGAACACGTCGCGTGAGAAATAAAGTCAACGGGTAGATTGATCCTAGTCGCCCTGGTCCCAAAATATTCAGAAAAGACATCTCCATCATCCAAGCGGAAACTTTTCGATATGACAACAATTCACCAAGTTACCCCTTTTTTTCCCAACCAAAATGTTGATTTTCTCGTTTTAGAGGATTATTCTTCTAAATCGGGCAAAAAACAGTTCATCAAAAAGTTGTTTGCTTGAACGATAATGGCATCTCTTCTGAATATTTTGCGACCAAGATATCCAAGAACGGTCCATCAGTTCAATTTATTTCTCATGGGACGTGAGTTATTTGTACGTTTCTTCGATATGCCACACCATCTGGCTGTCGGAGGCACTGATACCTGGTTTCTTGAGTTAAGATGCTAATCTAACCACTGCACATGTCCATTCCCGATTACCTGCTGAGTCTGTGGAACTAATAAAACGACATTAAGGATGTGTTCGCTGTAGAATCTCAACCAAAAGTGATTCTCGTCGACAATATGAGACACTTTGGGATAAGATAAAAATCGGAAAAAAATCAACCACAGTCAAGAGGATCAAAGTATTAACTTTGAATAATAATAATGCCCAAAAGTCATCAATAAATTGTTTAAACAAAACATTGTTTAACAAATTTTCTGGCAACTTTTTTTTTTTTATAAATGAATGCCCTAATTCTTCTGAATACACATGAATCTTTTAAGGATTTTGTCACTATTTTGAAATTTCCGTTTCCGAAAATGTTCCAAATTTTGAAAAATGGAAAAAAAATTCTGAATTTTTTATATGTTTTGGTGAAAACAATGTAGATTACAATTCCGAAGTTTCCGGAGCGTGGAACAAATAGTTTCCTAAATACAGCCTTTACAAATTTTCGAAAACGGAAATTTCAAAATAGTGACAAAATTCTTAAAAAGAAAGAGATTGTTCAGAAAAATTAGGGCATTTATTTAAGATGCAAAAAAAATAACGTTACCAGAGAATCTGTTGAACAATGTTTTGTTCAAGCAATTTATTAATAACTTTCGGGCACTATTATTATCCAAAATGAATACTCTCATCATCTATATGATGGTTGATTTTTTTCCGATTTTTATGTCATCATAAAGTAACTAATATTGTCGACAAGACTCATTTTCGGTTGAGATTGTACGGCCAATGTATTGGCTGTACAGTCCCAACCACGTTGACCTTCGTCGACAATTATTGCATACTTCGAGATAAGACAAAAATCTGAAAAAAATCAACCACAATCAAGACGATAATGATATTCATTTCCAATAATAATAATTTCCAAAAGTTATCAACAAATTGTTTAAACAAAACATTGTTTAACAAATTTGTCGGTGACGTCATTTTTTTTCATGTCAAACAAATTCGTTGATCTTTCTGAACACACATGCATTTTTTAAGCATTTTCTCATATTTTTGAAATTCCCGTTTTCGAACATTTTTATCGTTTTGTGAAGGCTGTAACTACGGAACTATTCGTTACATGCTCCGCAAACTTCGGAATTGTAATCTACATCGTTTTTATGAAAACATATCCGAAATTCAATTACATCTGACATATTGACTTGAGCTTCTATGATTTTCATCTCTGATATCGTTAGAGAATTTTGGTCGAATAATAAATCTAAACACATCTTGTATAGAACTGACATTTAATTGGACAATTTATTATTAGTTACCTACTATAGATGCTTGTCGTTCAACCTCTATTTTTTTTAGTTGGATACAAACAAGGTATACGACGATTAGAACGTGCATACGCTGCAACTGACGTCGAGAGCACGGATGTAGACGTCAGGCCGGAATCAAGTGTCGACGTACAGCCTGAAGTATTGAGTGATGCAGAAGTTTGGGATCAATTGAATGCTGAAACATTCTCTCTGGCAAAAAATCCATCGAGTAAAAAATCTTCGACGTCCACTGCTAATAAAGACCCAACTCCATCAGGCACACTATTGAAACCTCAAAACCGTATTGAAAACCAGAACGTACCGAACAACCAAACTGAAGGTAAATCAAATTTAAACAATTTGAATATCAAAAAATCCATAACTCGTACCGAAACTTCCAAGATACATACCAAAAAGTACCAAAAACGAAAAATGAAACAATTTTGGCTTGAAGAAAATGTACTGAAAAAGAGAATTTATTCCAATTTCTACTTATATCAAATAATCAACATAATGCGAGTCGAGTAATCCATTTTAGTCGAACTGGATATCTACATGATCCAAACAATTTGAAAACTGCTTGAGAGTTTTCAATATAATTTTTTCTACCATGGCTTAAGACCCAATCCGGGAAATGTAAAATATCGAAACACAAATTTATTGCAACTTTTCTATTGTGATACCCATTAAAATTCAGATCTGTATCATTTTATATCATTCCGATTTAGAAGCATCTTTACATAAGTATTTAGCGGAGATGGAACTGCGGTTCATGAAGAAAGTCGAGGGGTTAAAGAGAAGTATCCTCTACGACCTCAACCTGAAGGTTGATGAGTTAAAAGCGACTCTGACTTTTAACCATCCAGTGGAGAGCCGCAATATTACAAGGAATAGAGAAATACTAGGATTCCAACTTCCTATCACAAGCTTGGCAGAGTTCATTCGGTTCAACACGGAGCTAGAAAAAGAAGATAAGAAGAAGGCACTGGTAAAGTTTACGTTTGTGATGATATTATTCAGATAATCATGACAGTGAATTACCAAGTAGTTCATGTTTCCTATTTCTCAGAAAATATTCTTCTCTGGCCTGTTTTTGAAAACGACCTCCTTTTTTCGAATCGTTATCTCAGATTCTGTTGCCTATTATACATAGCTGTGTTCTTTTCATTTCTTCATATCCCTATCGTCGTGTAATTTTTTGTATACAATCACGACAGGAAAAATAGAGTAGGTATCTCAAATTTGACTTGATAAATTCACTTACAGATGACACTTATGCTCATACATGGTGGCCACTCGTCAGGGAAAACAGGGAAATCAGGGAAAAGTCAGGGAATTCGAAAAATGGTCAGGGAAATGTCAGGGAATCCGAAGAACAGTCAAGGAAAAGCAAAGGAATTTCATGGTCATACGAAACAAGACAGAATAAAAGATCCCCAGCGACATTTATGCAATCAAAATTATTCTCAAAAATCATTTTCTTTCACCATGGATTTAGAGCATTATTATTACATACTTGAATAACCTCTAATTCGTCCAAATTTCAGTCAGGGAAAAATTATATTTAGGTCAGGGAAAGTCAGGGAAACGTCAGGGAATTTTTTTGCGCAAAAAAGTGGCCACCATGTCATATTCCAATACTAGTGAGAAAAAGAATACTGTCATTTCCAGGTGCTACCTAGTAGTACCTTTGGTCATTTTTCTTTCAAAGGGCCACCAACGTACCTTGATTCCAAGGAGGTAATATCTCGTTGAACTCATGTCACAAGAGGTTCATAAAATAATTTTTACAGCATAGGTATGTTATTAAAGTCACTTTATGAAACCTGTTTTCGTGCGCTAAAGTGGCGCTTTATACGTCTGTAGTTTAGCTTGATACATATAAGTCTTTACAACGTAGTCCTCCTCAACCTGTAAAGCCTTTACAAATCGAGGTCGGAATGTGCATGCGCAGTAGAGCCACCGAGCCGGCAGTCTACTCAGTAAGGGAGTGATGTGTCGTGGTAGATGCGGAGTTCGAAGTATGGACCTCAACAGAGGTCAAAGTGACGTTTCATACCTTTGCCATAAAAAATATTGTATTGGGCGCGCGCGTAAAGTGACTGTGCGAGGTTATCTATTTCATACTCTCTGCGGCCTCGCCTTCGGCTCACCAGGCAAAACAGCGGCTCGTAAGAAAAGGATAACCTCGCTTGTAAACAGTCACTTTACGTGCATACCGCATAATATACGTACTACCTAATTAACCTGAATAATTGCAAAATGACTGAATTATAGACGAAGAACTGCATCATTGGATAACATTTGAAATAATGAGAATTGACTTAGAATCAACGAAATGAATTAGATAACTTTGAAATTAAATTGAGCTCAAACAAATTAACGTCGAATATTAAACATGCAAGAATGGAATTCAACAGAATTAGGTTGAAACAAAAAAAATTAGTTGAATTTAATAAGTTAATTAAAGTTTGAAGGAAAAAAATGATTTGTAAATTTCCAATACTAATTTGAATTAAGGTTATTTCCGAGGATTATTTACAAAAAATATTCGAAATCATTGTATTAGGAAAATTAGGGTGAATGGAAAAAAAATAACCCAAATTAATCGACTTGAAATATATTCCAAATCTTGAAATCAATATTCAATTTCGTTGTAACCTGTTCCAGAAATCGCTAATGGAAATCCTCGCAGCTGGTACCAATAGCGTATCCGATGACCTCGGAAAAATATTCTCTGCCACAATCCACAAGGATGTGCAACTTCAATACTCGGCTGTGGGTAGAAAAATGAACGGTGTTGGGAAAAAAAATTTTAGTAAAACTAATTTTCACACACTGCTTCAAGGTATTCATGAAACTCAATGAGAAACATGCTGGTATCAGTTTTTCAGACCATGAAGGCTGTTATATTTATTGAGTTGAAATTACAATTATTATAGATGTTCTGCTTCAAAAGCATGAAACGATTACCGCACCGATCCTCATATCCAAGCTTAGCAGATTCCTGTCAGGAGCTACTGACAGGAATAATGGCAGACGGAACCGAGGGGTGGCAGACCATGTTCCAAGAGCAGCACAGGAGGCCGTTCCGGAAGCTGAGCCTCACGCTGTCCCAGAGGCTGCTGTAGATGAAGTAGCGAGGCATGATGATGGCCCAGAGGTTGCCCTACAAGCTAGGCCTCATGCAGGTCCAGAGGCTGCCCTAGAAGCTAGGCCTGACACTGGCCCAGAGGCGGTCCAGGAAGTTCGTGTGCATGCTAAGCCACAGGTTCAGAAACCAGAGGAAGTTGGGTCTCAGGCTGACCTGAAAGTTGCTGAAGACGCTGAAATTTCTAGCTCAGACGATGACTCGAAGGAATAACTGCTGGCAGTTCCTGAGTCTTAGAGTCTCTCTTATTCAGATCAAAACGTCTTGATCTCGAAGTCAGTATCCCATTTATTTCACTTGTTGGAGACATAATTTTTCCACTCATATTCTGGAATCCTGGAATCGAAAAATGCATTAACAGGAATTACATGGGTTTGAAAGTTCATAGAAAGTACTTTTTTTGTAATATAGTGCGAGTTATTTCATTTAAACTTTTGAGGATATGAAAGAGCAACGATGCAAAATTTGAACAATATTATTAAAAACTTGGAAAATTCAGTCGTTGGGACCTGGTTTTTGGAGAACCCTTTAAAAAAGCGATGGATATGATAACTCATCTGAAATTGAAAAACAAACCTCATATTTTCTGTTAATGATAAATAAGTATACCTGGTGATTGAACGTAGTATTAATTTTCTTTGTTCACAACTCATTTTACCTATACTGAAATCAGTCATGCTATATTTCGAAATGCCTCGGTGTCCGTTTCCTTCAGAGATTTTTTCTTCAACTACAGTAACGGAATAATCAATCCACTCTTCGTATGTACATTTTCGGATGGATTCCAGAATATCAGTCAACAAAATTATGGAGAGAATCTGCAATAATTACTTTTTACCTGTGTGCAAGTGAGCCATGCTTGCATTTCGACTGTACCTTGGTTTTGTGTTCCTTTTCGTAACTTTTACGGTTATTCGTAGTAGACGAATGATTATTACTTAACTTTATTTCCAAATCTTTCGAAAACACAAAACATATTGACTTCTTACCCAGAGTGATAAGATTGAATCTATTAGGTTTTCGAAAGAAAAAAAAATGGTTTTAATGAATACGTGCCAATATTATTTTTTTGTTTTAAGTAATGGAAAAAAGAATACTTACTGTTATTACTTCTTACCTGTGTGCAAGTGAGCCATGCTTGCATTCCGACTGTACCTTGGTTTTGTGTTCCTTTTCGTAACTTTTACGTTTATTCGTAGTAGACGAATGATTATTACTTAATTTTTATTTTCAAATCTTTCGAAAACACAAAACATATTCACTTCTTACCCAGAGTGATAAGATTGAATCTATTAGGTTTTCGAAAGAAAAAAAAATGGTTTTAATGAATACGTGCCAATATTATTTTTTTGTTTTAAGTAATGGAAAAAAGAATACTTACTGTTATTACTTCTTACCTGTGTGCAAGTGAGCCATGCTTGCATTCCGACTGTACCTTGGTTTTGTGTTCCTTTTCGTAACTTTTACGTTTATTCGTAGTAGACGAATGATTATTACTTAATTTTTATTTTCAAATCTTTCGAAAACACAAAACATATTCACTTCTTACCCAGAGTGATAAGATTGAATCTATTAGGTTTTCGAAAGAAAAAAAAATGGTTTTAATGAATACGTGCCAATATTATTTTTTTGTTTTAAGTAATAGAAAAAGAATACTTACTGTCTTATAGTATTAACCACCGTCATCGTACTATTACAAACCGTACTACTCATTACTTCTTACCTGTGTGCAAGTGAGCCATGCTTGCATTTCGACTGTACCTTGGTTCTATGTTCCTTTTCGTAACTTTTACGTTTATTCGTAGTAGACTAATGGTTATTACTTCATTTTATTTTCAAATTCACTTCTTACCCAGAGTGATAAGATTGAATCTATTGGGTGTCCTAGAGAAAAAAAATTGTTCTAATGAATATGTGCCAATACTATTTTCTATTTTTAGAAATAACAAAAAATACTCACCTGTGTATAGTAACCACCGTAATCGTACGTTTACTTACTGTACTGTATTCTCTAAATGTGATATAACTAGTCAAACGTCCAGACTTGTGAGAAATATGTAATAAGAAGAATAAAATAAAGCACCTTGCATTTTTTTTTATTACTTTTTGTCGTGATCTGTTCGAAGAAAAACCACCCACTGTAGATTGGAGTAGCCTACAATGCTGGCGACTAATGCGGACCCAGTATTGTTGGCCAATACTGACTCATACTATTATAATATGCGAAAAAAAAGCGTTGACACCCCGGTACTGTTGAACAATGCTGGCCGAGCACTGTTCCACAATGATGTCCGAGCACTAATGAACAATGCTGGTCGAGCACTAATGAACAATGCTGGTCGAGCACTAATGAACAATGCTGGCCGAGCACTGTTCAACAATGCTGGTCGAGCACTAATGAACAATGCTGGTCGAGCACTAATGAACAATGCTGGCCGAGCACTGTTCAACAATGCTGGTCGAACACTGTTGAACAATGCTGATCAAGTATGTTGGACCCTATTCATTATTATCGTCATTCAGTAGAAAACTAGTACAAGGCCAGTAGTGTTGACCAATATTTGCCCAGTACTACTGGCCGTACGCAGGTCCATTATTGTTGATCAGCGGATATTCCGGTACTGATGGCCAGTACATGCGCAGTACATTCGACTAATACTGGGCCGATATTATCATCCCAGATAAAAACCAGTATTGAGCCAATATTGGCGGCCAGTACATAGCCAGCTCTGGCAGTTGCGGTACGGGTGCTGGACCAGTACTGGCTCGGTATTGATACCCTACTTGGGTTAATCAATCGTGACACAGAATTCGATCAATATTTTGATTTATCTAAGAAAAGGTAGTTAGTCAATTGAAGGATGATCCAAGATAAATGACCTTGTTTGTTTGAATAGTACGTCTGAACGGATGATTATGAAATTTTCTGAGAGAACGTGGAATTCAAGACAAATCTTTCTTCTTTCAGACTCCAGTGGATGCGCAGCGGAGACATACTACGAGACGATCGACCACAGAGACTTTGCCGAATTGAGGGAGATTGATGGTGAAGACACAGCGGGGCAATGATCGACAAACTTGCATTATCTTCTCTCGATGAGGGACCAGGGTCTTTTGTGGACCATCGGTTCTCACCAATGATCGACGAACGTCAACCGCTGGCTCCGTAGAATTGTCAGCTGGCATGTTCGTATAGGATCTGGTAATCGTGGCAAGGCTGGGACCGGGCCTTGATTTTGATCCTTGTTGGGCAGCATCCAATTACATTGTGTAATTAATTACATTTCAATTACCAATTACAGTAGTAATTTGTAATCGAAAAAAATTCAATTACCAATTACAGTAGTAATTTGTAAACCAATTACAGTAGTAATTTGTAATCGACAAAAAATTCAATTACCAATTACATTTTTAATTTGTAATTGAAAAAAATTCAATTATCAATTACTTTAGCTACTTGAAATTTTAATAGAAACTGCTCTGGAAATTACGTAGAAACCTGCAATTCGAGAAATGTTATTGTATTACGTAATTTGTTGTAATATTGTTGATCATGCCGCAAGTTTGCTGCTGGAATGTTAATTTTATATCGAAAAACCGTGCCCACGGGCAGGTTTCTGCAAAGTGTCCAGCTACCTTCACCAACAAAGGCAGAGAGGGGTCCGTGTACCTGCGAAGAGACTAGGGAGAGGGAAATAAATGGTGAAGCCTGCTGGTCATTTTCGCCATACATTCCAGTAGGGTATACAGTTGACGAGGAGAGGTGCAATACTTAGTTCAGGTTTATTTTTCTTTCCCATATCGATCTGACCACGATAAATTATAACATCTTATTGAATATCCTGTGACTCATGATCACGAAGTATGTTCAAACCACGTCTCATGTGTTTTCCATGGTTTATAAAATCAAATTATTTGTCTAGTGTGAGTAATCGTAAGTGAATTTATGTAATTTAATTTTTTTTTACATCCTGCAGTTCAAAATAAACAAATGATGTAATAAAGACAACTCGAGTGATATTCATTCACCTTTCATTCGATGTATACGTTATAATATTTCATTGGCGTAGCCAGGAGGGGGCAGGGGTGGGTACGGCCCCCCAGAAAATCTGGTGCCCCCCCCCCAGAACAAAATGCTGGCTACCCAATGCAATTTTTCTTACCCTGCTCGTGGTGAAATTGTTTTTATTTTTCCAGCTATGAATCAATTGTAAATGCAATTGAATTTCGGAGTCCAAACAATTCGCGAGTATAATCTTTGGTGCACGAAGGAGGGCAAAAATAGAACAGGGATCGATCCGGATAATCAATTATCATTTGTTCGATTATTTTTTATCACTTTGAGTACTTACCGCGTTATCGAAACAATAGTTGCATTATTTATTATAAACACTGTATGGCTCTCTCTCTCTCTCCGGAACGCCAGCCGTATACCTGGCCTAGCACAATTCGAAATAATAATAGTTGTAACAATGAAATGTTATTATTATTATCATTATAATTATGATGATAATTTCCAAAATGATAATAATAATAATAATAAACAATTATTATCATGATAATAATAATGATCTTTTTTTCTTTCTCTACAAACACTCTAACATCCTGCAAAACGCACAGCACAATCAAAATTCCGGATCTTTTAGAAATTTTCAAGTTTCAT
>JAEUYN010001921.1:0-50479 GCA_018257835.1 Euura lappo
ATAGGATATGTGGAACAGTTTTGAGGTTCTAATCACAGTGTAACGTGTATACATTTTACAAGCATATATTTCATTCGTTTATGGAAAAAGCCTAGCCCGATGCAACTTGAGAATAATAAAATTCGTATTACGTACAATTTTTCTGAACCGATGATGGAAGGAATAATAAAGTTTCACAGGCTCAATCCTCAGGATTCGCCATTTCACTTCTTGTGGTGGCACGGTGTCGTTACTACGTTACCCTGGTGAAAATAATTTCTACGACAAACTGCGAATTATACAAATTCGTAGAAAATCGTATAAATTCGTAGTATTTTCCGTAGAAATCTACGAAATTCTACGAATAATCACGAAAATCTACTATTTATTACGAATATCAATGAAAAACTACAACTGAAAAGAATTGGAATAATTTATCGTAAATCGTTGTAAAAATCTACATTTCTTCATAAATAACTACGAAAACTTTCTCAAAATCTGTTCGGAAATAGTTTTTCGTAGATCGTCGTAGAAAATTAGGAATTTCTACCGCAGAAATAAGAAAATCGTATACTTGGCTGGAGTGAAAACAGTTTTTCGAAAATCTACTTTCTTCAAGCAACGGAATAGTATTAGTTCTACGAATAACCACGACAATTTGCAAAAATCTACAAACGGAATGAGGCTAAATGTTCTTTCGTGGAGAATCGTTACTATTCTCCGAAAAATTCCGTCAATTTACATTCCTCTACAACACAAGTGAAAAGTTCAAGAGCGAAAAAAAATGTATCAAACTCATTTGCCATGTCCGTGCAATAGTAGGAACTTCTACGGCAAATTACGACAATGTATCATTTTCATCGAAAAACTGCTAGGATAAGAAGCTTGACTAACACGAAAAAGTGTTCCATGCACTTCAGGCGCTAAGGTTACATTGCCAGAAAATATTAAATTCCTAAAGAGGAATCGGAAGGACCTGAAAACTATAACTCTGGTGATCTAAGAGGTTAAGCACGTTGGAACGAGGTCAGTACTTGGATGGGTGGCCTGGAGAAGTGAGCTGAGTTCGTATCCCCCATTGGCTGAAATTTTTTTTTTTTTTATTTATTAAATATGTAGATCAAAATTGACAAAAATTTTATCAGAGTAGGTCTAATAAACGATATAGCAACGTTCAATGAATTAAGGCAGGAGTGGGATCCAGGTAAATCCCAAAATTAGCTTCTATAAATATCTACGAAAAACTCTATGAAAATTTCTACGCTAAAACTACGAAAGTGTTCAAACACACTTTCCAAAACACTTTCGTACTTTGTCGAACAAATTATTTTTGTCAGGGTCAGGGCTTGCTCCAGGCGCAGTGAAGATTTGGGGTGCTGTAAAATACACGTTATTGTTGACTTGAAGCCAGGTCCAGTAGTGAAGTCTGTCTCCTGCTTTCATGTTAGCCTCAGGGTACCTTTGGATCCATTGACCGTTTTTAGCCGGGGAGTACGAATGGTTCCGGAACTCCCCACCGGTGAAAGCTGGATCACAGTCATTTCGTTAGTTCAAAATTTCGTCGGAAAGTGACGAGCGCAATGGCCAGTTAAATCATTTGTATGCCTTACGTATAATCATCTTGTTTTTGTTTGCACCAAACTCGAATATCTGGATGCCCACACCCTCGACTAATACTTCGAATCCTCCAGTATTATTAATCATTCGGACAACAGGTTTTGGAACTTGTGGTTTTACTTTGGCACCCACGAAAACATTCGCAGCGAATACCGTAGCAAGGAAAATAACAATTTTCATCGTTGAAGTTTGTCGAGTATATCGAGTAGACTGGCGAAGAAAATACAGAGTTGAGAGGCAACTAGTTTGCGTTGATTCAGTCGAGTGATGGAGGCACCAAAATGGAGCAGCTTTTATACAAATTACAAAAAGTGTGCGGATGCGTGGGGGAGTTTGGAATCCACGAGAAACGGACGTCGATCATACGTATTGGTCAGCGATACCGTTCGTAGAGCCAATGGTCAAATACCACGAGAAACAGCCGTTAACACGTGCTGCACGACCCGATGCGTTTATGATCACGAAATAAACTCTGGTTTGTTGTATAAAACAAATACAAAAGCAAAATAAGTTCGTAGGTAGAACTTTGACTGAATCGATAACTTTAGATTTGAATCTTTATTCAAGTCGATTTTCAATCAATTGTCAGTGGACAAGAGGCCAGACTACGACCCCGTGGGTCGCGGGTTCGAATCCTAGTTCCTACTCTGGGTGAAAATTTTTTCTACGATAAAAATCATTTGCTTCAACCAAGATTCTGGTGATTCGAAACTCATATTCGAACTGCAGATCCGGTCGTGTGAAAAATCTGAACGGAAAATTGAGGATCAATTTAGATTCCACCATAGGGTATAATAACGTGAACGGATGCGAGGGCAAATTACCTCGCCGAATTAATACAAATTAATCAGAAATCAATGCGAATTAAATGAATTATTCAAAGTCGATATGAATGAATTCGCAATCGATGAATCATTCCGAATTCAGAGGAATTGCAAAAAATTGAATTAAATTTACGATATTAGATTGAATAATTTCGCATTAGATGAATTATTCCGGAATTGAGAAGAATTTGACAAAAAAATTGAATTATGGTGCTAAATCAGATTGAAAATATTAATACGAATTAATTAAAATTTAACAATGAAAATATTGGGAGATTTTAAGTTTTCAAGTCAAATTATACAGTTTAAAGTAGTTTCAAGAGTTTATTCACACAGGTTATCAAAGCGGTTGAGATGAACAGTTCTTGATTTTAGGAAGTGAATGACTGGCAACTTTGTTCAATGAACGCGAAGTCTTTTTTTCGAGGATTATCGTTGGATAATAATGAATGGATGATGTGATAGCCAAATCGGAATCGAATCTGAAAAAGTCTGTAAAAGAAATGTAAAGCTTTTCTACTCTTCCTGGCCTTGATTATCTCGCGGTTTTTGGGTGTCAGTAGAGGATGGGAGGCTTCTAACGCGAATCCCTGTTACCGACATGGTTACCGACCGAGGGTTCGCATCCGTGCTACTTACCGACCGTGGGTAAGTTGCCCCACTGTTACCGACCGATGGTTCGCACTATTTACCGACAGTGGGCGGGTTACCCAACAGATGGCGTCCCTAATTTCCCCGAGAGATGGCGCTCCTAATTGTTCATTCCCCAGATGGCGTGCCTAATTGTATGGCGTCTGTTTCACTGGTAGAGGGCGCCTACTTCACCGATACCCTGTAGAGGCTGCCTGTTTCACCGCTAGATGGTGCCGGGTCCCTACTCACCCCCGTAGAGGGCGCCTGCTTTGCCCGGATCTTTTGGATAATTTATTTCCCACGCGGGCGGCTAAGATCAGAGGTATTGTTTCCAAGAATTTTTTGAGTATATTCACCATCTGAGACATGGCGCTTGAATCTCAATTCTCAAATCTCAATTCTCAAATCTCAATTCTCAAATCTCAATTCTCAAATCTCAATTCTCAAATCTCAATTCTCAAATCTCAATCCATAGTGATAATTCCCCATGGCGGCGTTCCCATGTGTGTGCGCGCGCACATTCTCAGAATTGGTAAATTCTCGAAAAATGGGTAAAATCCCCGAAAAATCTAGACGTTTCAGGTTTTCGAAAGTTTTCCAAAGTTTTCAAAAGTTTTCAAAAGTTTTCAAAAGTTTTCAAAAGTTTTCAAAAGTTTTCAAAAGATCGATTTTTGGGGAAACCATAGAGTGTCAGCCATATAAAATATACTTTGGTCGAGTTCCACCCAGCGAAAGTGGTCACTTGTTACCCCCCACCGCCACCAATTTATCTAGTTCCCAATCCCGCCACTGACTTCGCCCGTGCGTGGGTGCATTCTCAGAATGGGTAAATTCTTGAACAATGGATGAAATATCCGACACATCTTGGAAATTTCAGGTTTTCCAAAGTTTTCAAAAGTTTTCAAAAGTTTTCCAAAGTTTTCAAAAGTTTTCAAAAGTTTTCCAAAGTTTTCAAAAGTTTTCAAAAGTTCAATTTCCCCCAGAAAATCATAAAGTATGATGCAATATACATCAACCGAGTTTCCCCCACCGGAAGTACCCCCACCCTTCCGGAAGTACCCCCACCACCTATGCCCCACCCCCACTTTCAAAAGTTTTCCAAAGTTTTCGAAAGTTTTAAAAAGTTTTAAAAAGTTTTAAAAAGTTTTAAAAAGTTTTAAAAAGTTCTTTCAGTTACGTTCCACTAGTCGAAGTATCAACATGCGTGAAGAGGCAATTCGTGAGCAGATTGAGGTGTTAGGCGGAATAGCGGATGCTAGCACTCTAATAAGGCAAAAATGGAAGATGGTGAGGGCTGATAAAGATGCGAGCGATCATGCTGCGACTGAAATGTTCAAACCCATAGTCAATCCGCTGAAAGAATTGGTGCATACATCGAAGCAGCAGATAAAACAGGAGACGAAAGAGGAGCCGCTCGATTTCTCACTGAAACATGAATCGAAACCTATGTATTTCTCGGCGGAAGGTGGCAAGTCTGATGATGAGGAGGAGGAGGATTCAGCCGATGACGTGTATGGAGATGCGGATGCTATGGATGAGGATCATGATGAGGAGAGTGAGGATGATGGTGATGACGGGGATGATACCCTTGTAGCCGGTGAAACCTCGGGCACGGGGAAGGAGGGTGATCTAGTGTGGCGGTACCTGAAAATGTTTGACACGCATGAACAGAAGGATCTAGATAACATCTATGGCGTTCGGAAGTTGCTGCATGGAATGATGATTGGCGATTCACGAATGAAATTTGATGCAAGTGGGTTTCATGTCGGCGATAAATATTACAAGACAACACACGGATTACTCGAATTAATGTTCAAGAAATCACCCGACGTCAGCCTCCTGACCGACGCGGATAGAAAAAATTATGTAAACATTGTGATGGATACGAATGTGCTTCGAAAGCACTACAAGGCCGACGGTATCCCGCGGGATAATAACCCCCATCCGAAATATAAATTTTTCATTGCACGGTATATCGAATCGGGGCAGAGCAAGTCTGGTGGGAGCCTGCCCAAGTATAAGATTGCACGAGCGGAGCAGCAGGGAATAAAATATGTACGCTGGAGTGATCCCAATGTACTAATCGACCGTCTACGGGTTCTCATACAAATGCAGGCAGCTGGTGATACCTTCGTTTCCAACGAGATAGTCTCCATCATTGAAGAGTTGCGCGAAGCTGCAATCATTTATTAGCAAGTGAACTAATTTTAATCGTGTATTGGCTGGAAAAAGGGAGAATAAACATTTTTATTGTAATTTCTGTCTTATCTTATCTTATACATCCTCGATCCAATCCTCTCACTCGCACTCGTATACGTGAAAACTTTTTGAAACTTTTTAAAACTTTTTAAAACTTTTTAAAACTTTTTAAAACTTTTTAAAACTTTTCAAAACTTTGGAAAACTTTGGAAAACCTGAAATTTCCGAGATTTTTCGGATATTTCATCCATTGTTCAAGAAAAACTTTTGAAAGTGGCGGTGGGGCATAGGTGGTGGGGGTACTTCCGGAAGGGTGGGGGTACTTCCGGTGGGGGGAAACTCGGTTGATGTATATTGCATCATACTTTATGATTTTCTGGGGGAAATTGAACTTTGAAAACTTTTGAAAACTTTTGAAAACTTTGGAAAACTTTTGAAAACTTTTGAAAACTTTGGAAAACTTTTGAAAACTTTGGAAAACTTTTGAAAACTTTGGAAAACTTTGGAAAACTTTTGAAAACTTTGGAAAACTTTGGAAAACTTTGGAAAACCTGAAATTTCCAAGATTTTTCGGATATTTCATCCATTGTTCAAGAATTTACCCATTCTGAGAATGCACCCACGCACGGGCGAAGTCAGTGGCGGGATTGGGAACTAGATAAATTGGTGGCGGTGGGGGGTAACAAGTGACCACTTTCGCTGGGTGGAACTCGACCAAAGTATATTTTATATGGCTGACACTCTATGGTTTCCCCAAAAATCGATCTTTTGAAAACTTTTGAAAACTTTTGAAAACTTTTGAAAACTTTTGAAAACTTTTGAAAACTTTGGAAAACTTTCGAAAACCTGAAACGTCTAGATTTTTCGGGGATTTTACCCATTTTTCGAGAATTTACCAATTCTGAGAATGTGCGCGCGCACACACATGGGAACGCCGCCATGGGGAATTATCACTATGGATTGAGATTTGAGAATTGAGATTTGAGAATTGAGATTTGAGAATTGAGATTTGAGAATTGAGATTCAAGCGCCATGTCTCAGATGGTGAATATACTCAAAAAATTCTTGGAAACAATACCTCTGATCTTAGCCGCCCGCGTGGGAAATAAATTATCCAAAAGATCCGGGCAAAGCAGGCGCCCTCTACGGGGGTGAGTAGGGACCCGGCACCATCTAGCGGTGAAACAGGCAGCCTCTACAGGGTATCGGTGAAGTAGGCGCCCTCTACCAGTGAAACAGACGCCATACAATTAGGCACGCCATCTGGGGAATGAACAATTAGGAGCGCCATCTCTCGGGGAAATTAGGGACGCCATCTGTTGGGTAACCCGCCCACTGTCGGTAAATAGTGCGAACCATCGGTCGGTAACAGTGGGGCACCGTGGTAACTTACCCACGGTCGGTAAGTAGCACGGATGCGAACCCTCGGTCGGTAACATGTCGGTAACAGGGATCTTGGGCTAGAACCGCCACATCCCCTCTACTGGTGTCCGTCGCGTTTTACCTCGGTAACGAATTTAGCACAGTTTCAGACTTCACTCTCTGGCCGGGATCCTCGACTCGGGATCGGAAGTTTAATTATTACGTGGACGAGTCTATGATGACGTAGGGTGAATGATGGATTGGAGAGCGAAACCTAGGTGTGTGTAGAAGTTATAACGACGACACGTATCGGTAAACTAAATACAAAAAGAAAAAGAAAAACGTTTTCGTAGAAAGAATGAAAAGTACGAAGTTCAGACAATATTGTCAACGAAACCAGGTGTTAATCACTCCTGAAGTTTGATGAGATCGTACTTTTAATACACCTCGAAATTTCGAAAAAGGCATTTTTTTAGACTTTTTAATGGTTTTCACACGATTTTAGGAACAATTTTATTTCTGTATATGATGCACGGAATGAAATCTACTGGTGGACCAATTTCAGTTTTCCTGGTCTCAAACTGTACAGTGAAAAGGCCTTTCCAAAATGAACTGATAACTTTTTCATAATCTCTTTTTTACTCGAGTGAACACGAAATAAGTAACGTATGAAAACAGAAAAACGATATTTCATTCTAGAAAATGATGAATATCAGCTGCAATTTTGATCGGATCAAAAAGTTGTTTGTTCATTTTGAAAAAGCCTCTTTACTGAACAGTTTGAGACCCGAAAAACTGAAATTGGTCCACCGCGGTAGATGTTATTTCGTGCATCATAGACAGAAAAAAAAGTGTTCCTGAAATAGTGTGAAAACCATTCAAGAATCTAAAAAATGACTTTTGGCAATTTTGACCGTTTTAAAACTTCAAATTTTATGTTCCTCAACTATCCGTAAATAAGTTAATCAAATTTTCTCAAGTTCAATGAAGCCCTTAGAATTTTTTTCGGACATCCTTAAAATCTTGGAAGTTCAATTATGATCTTACGAAGTCCCACGAAATCTCGTCAGGTCTCGCCAGGCCACTCAATATACTTTGGCTTCTCAATCTCTAGAATCCCATAAGCACAGCTATCGGCATAAGCCTCGTTAGATTCTGTAAAGTCTCTTCAATATTTTTCCAAGTCCATTGGAGTATTTTTGAAAATACTCGAAATCTTAAAATACTCGAAATATGGTATTCGCCATTCTTCGTCGTGCCTAACACGTCGGAACAAATACGATCCGAATCGATGCTAAGGAACCCTAATTATCCCCGGACAGAACATGCTCTGGAAGCTCTCAGTGCCCGCACTTAGCATCCCGCAGCTCAGCCATGGGATAAACCCTGCTCCACTTCAGCTGACCATCGCGAGCCGACGTTACTTTAGTGTACAGTAGAGAGGACCCCGCATGTGTCAGACACATAAGAAGAAGCGGTTTTGAATCGATTTCAAGTAACGATACACAGCCACAGACGTGGTTCGTGGTAAATTTCTACCTCAAGTATCCATAGTTTTTTTTTTTTTTCTTCTTATTCGGTGTGGCAATCAATCTTTTCTCCTGTAATGCGTTTGTGGTTGTTTGCGACGTTTAGTCCCCTGGCTCGTTCGTATTTTTACCTTTTATACCTAAGACGGATTAATCATGAATAAATCTCCATGATTTGAGACCGTCGTCGGAACTTTGTTTATAGCCGTCTATAAAACCTGTCGAATCAGTTGTACAGACACATTTATCTCGGGTGTGAATTATCAGTCGATTCAACTATTTTAATTAATCGCGGTGAAAAACAAGCGGGTTTGGGCTGACTATGAGCCAGCCTTCGAACTTCCCGTTATTCATTTTGTTCTCAGCTATTTTGAAATTTGTAAATCTGACCTCAGATTCTTGATCGGCGGTTCAAAAAACCTTCGAGTACAAATTTCCGTAAGATTTCGAATGTTTTTAGTATTTTTTCCAGCAAATCGGACTCGCCATTTTGAATTTCGCTAATCTGACTTCAGATTCGTGATCAGTGACCCAAAAAACCTACGAGTACCAAGTTTCATCCAAATCCAAATGTTTTTAGTTTTTTTTCAGCATATCGAATACGCCAAATGAAAATTTTGCAAAACTGACTTCAGATTCGTGATCAGCGATCAAAAAAACCATATGGTACCAAATTTCATTGAAATGCGTTGATTCGTTCGCAAGATATCGTCATTTTTGTTGCATTTTTTAGAATTTTGTTATTTGAATAGTTCAAAAAGTACTAATCCAATCGAAGCCAAAATCTAATCAGTTCTAAGTTAAGAAAAGCCCCGTCGATTGAGCCCAAGTTGATCGAAATCCGACCACGCGTTCTCGAGATATCGCGCGGACAAAAATGTGGTCACGCACATACACACACACACACAGACGTCAAACTGAAAATACTCGGAGGTGATTCTTTGGACCTCGAAACGTGAAGATTTAGTGAAAACTCAAATTTTCATTTTCCGGGTGATCACAATAACTTCCTTTTTTCTCTGAAAACAGAGAAACGGGAAGTTAAAAATAATTATAGCATCCCTCGTCCCAAGATCAAAGCCAATCAGGGACTCTGGTCTTTTTTCTTTTATCGAGTTGACATCGCATGATCCATACTGGTTTTCGAAAGTTTGAATTTAATCTAACCACGTACGTGCGTGGGTCACGTCTCGACCCAGTTTGCACATAATATCGCGTGTCTAATGGTATAAGGTCGTATGCGCCAATATACGACTTTTTACCACGCGTAAAGGTAAAAAGGCATGTCAAATTTTTTTCTCCGTATTTACGCGAAATATGTTAAAATACCGTCAGAAAAGTAGAAATTGCAAAATTGATCAACTAACAGTGAAAGGTCGTAAGTACTGGCGGTTATGCCCTTTCATCTCTAACCCAAAAATAAAAAACTGTGTTCACTAAAGGTAAAAGGTCGCATACGCCATCATTTTATTTTTTTACTCTTTTTTTCGAAATACTCCAAAATGACGTGAAACGTGGAGAAAAGTGAAAATTCCGAAGTTTTTTCAAAATTTTAAAAATTCAAAAAAAATTATTAAAACGCTAAAGGTAAAAGGTCATATCGCCATTTTTTTACTCATTTTTTCGAAATACTCTAAAATCATGCGAAACGCGAAGAAAAATGAAAATTCTGGGATTTTTTCAAAATTTTCGAGATTCAACAAAAATTATTGACACGGTAAAGGTACAAGGTCGCATTCGCCATTATTAGTATTATTCTTTCTCATCTTGAGAATCGGAATTTTCATTTTTCTATGCATTTCACATGATTTTAGAGTATTTTGGAAAAATGAGTAAAAAAAAATATCGGTGCGACCTTATACCTTTAGCTTGACAAATTTTTTGGTTGTAAAATAAAAATTTTGGAATTTTATCCGAAATTCGATCTATCTATGCGTTTCAGAGGTTTTTAAACGTTTTATAAAAAAAAGTATAACAAGTAAAAAAATATCGATGCGACTTTATACCTTTAGTTTGTTAATTTTTTTTGTTGAGAATTAAAATTTTGGTATTTCGTCCGAAACTTGATTTATCTATACGTTTCAGAGGTTTTCAAAGGATTTGTAAAAAAATTATACAATATAAATGAAAATGGTGGATACGACCATACATCATTAGTGAACACGATTTTTTTTTTCTAATCTAGAAATGAAAGGATGTAACCGCCAGTACTTACGACCTTTCACCTTTATTTTTTCTTTCGGCTAATTTTCATAGATGTATGCGTTTTGGACACTATAAGAGCGAATGGCAAAGGACAAAAAAAATATACGACCTTTTACCACCAAAATCAACTTTTTGGCGCATACGACCTTATACCATTAGACACGCGATATTGTAAATCCACCCCTTTCGATCATCCTCGAATGACCTTAGCACCGATACGTGCCGAAATTGAGGATGAAATTCGCGTTATTATCGGCGAGAGTGTGACGGTCGGAAAGCATTCGAGGTCTGATTAATTAATTCGAAGAATTTGAGGACCCGTATCGCCGGACGTAAGAAATTGCTCGAGCTTTCCTCGGCTCGATGGGTCTAGACCGAAAGGAGTAAATAAATTTATGGATATCAGTCTCCGCTTTTGGCGATCATCTAAATTACACCGAGAAATATCCCATCTCTAATCATGTTAATGCATCTCCCGTAATTACCCAGGGCTTCACGATGTCATCTCGGGCTTGACGTAGTAATCCCTAATTACACATGGCTGGTATAAAACCGTGGTTGAAATTTCTCCCCCGCTCATGAAACCCTCACCTCCTACCCTGCAGCTGCGTCTGTATCAAAAGTCTGTTAATTATCATCAAGACATGACACGCCAGGGCGACAGACACACAATGAGCTCATTTTCGGCTATAAACGAAGCTGTGAGCAAATTTTCAATTTATCAAACTCGTTTCATGTAACGCCGCTTTTTTCACGGGACAGGCATTAAAAGGACACTTTTTTGACGCGTGTTTTTCGATCCGTAAAAGAGCACTTCGTACGGTCAAGTTTATGACGTCTGTCTCAAAAAATCTTTTTACGGTAGTTATCTGCCTTTTGAATACTTTTTATGGCAGTAAGCTATCTTCGAAATCCTTTTTCCTGGCACTGGCATTAAAAACTTACTTTTTGACGCTTCTTCTCGATTCGTACAGTGACACTTTGTACCACTATGTTTGAGGCTGCCTCGAAAAATACTTTTTCATAGCATTTAGCTGCCTTTTAAACAATTTTAATGGCTGCCTTAAAAGACATTTTCCGACCCTAGCATTCAAAACTCACTTTTTGACGCCATTTTTCGATTCGTACCGTGACACTTTATACCATTACGTTCAGGACCACTTGAAATACTTTTTTATGGGAGTTAGCTGCCTTTGAAACACTTTTCTTACGTAACAGGCATCAAAACCAACTTTTTAACGCCTCTTTTCGTTCAGGACTGCCTGGAACAGTCTTTTTACGACAGTTTTCTGTCACTTGGAAACTTTTTATGGCAGTCAGCTGTCTTTAAAACACGTTTTTCCGTGACAAAAATAAAAAACCCACTTTTTGACGTCTGTTTCCGTTCAGTTAGTTGGCTTCAAAGACTTTTTCCGGCGGTTTAATACTTCTGACGGTATAGTTGAATACTTCAACTGGCATCGAAGTGGCTTTAAACGCCTTCACAGGAAAAAAAGATATTTGTATGGGGCGTGCTCGCGAGTCGTTTATTGCGAAATGAACTTTTTTCACAAGATGCTCTTATTTCTTGTCTGCGTTGTTTGGGGTGTTGAATTGGTAAAATACGCACTAACTCCTAGGATTAATTGGGCTCGTCGCACGTGAGCTATTTGAAAACCGGCAAATCAATTCTGACCTGAAAAATCCGAGGATTCGTTTCGGTATTTTTCCTCGGCGCTGTATCAGACGGTGTAAAAATAGGCTCAATTCCTCCGAGCCGAGACTGAGCAAACTGAAACCAATATACTCGCTTTCAATATTGTGGATGAAAGAATCCCCGAGCTCACAAAGCGGTGTTACGAAAGTTTGGTGTGAAGAAGAAAAATTCCGTCGGTTAGACGGACCCAATTTGAGAGGAGGGTCGAACGAGCTCGATATTATAAGATTTATTGACACTGGATTTTGCCTTCGACTCTCAGAAACTCCCGGGACTCTGTTCATTAGATGAGGGTTTCATTGGGAAACTTTAACCCCTCAAATTCTCGCGCGTAAATCTTTGACGTTTTATTTTCTTTCGGTCGCACGTTGTACCACTTTAATTAAATTTTTCTTATTCTTCTATTTTCCACCCCTTTGTTTGGTTTTAATTTTTTTTAAACTCTAAAGACTGCTGCTAAGTTTTGTAGCTTGAGGCGATTTTCAAGAATTTTAGTCCTCTCAGCTCATAATCATATTTTACAAAGGAGAGGAAAGAAAAATTGTCATCCAAGTGCTGCCATAAAATTGCTGCTTTCAATCCCTTCACCGCAGCGGAAAATTTTCTCTGCGATTGTTATTATTATTATTATTTTTTTTCCCTGCAAATTACGTCACGCAGGATTTAGAAAGCGTTTTAATTCCGGGGTGACAACCTGCGCGATGGGATCCAGCCTGGATTTGAAAAGAGTGAGGAAATGGCTTTTCAAGCAGTTTCTATTTGCGAACGAGAGAATGAAAAGTGTTTGCACAGGACAACGAGACACGGGAACCAACCACGTTCGGCTTTAACTCTTGAACGGTGAAACATGTGTGCTTGCTTTTATCGAGGATGGCGCGATTTCGGTTTGTCGTTCAAGTGGTTATATCTCCAGGACGAAAATAGCGAGGATACGCGAAAACCGCTGCTCCTCCGACCGTAAAGACACTCGCATTTTATCCCCAGGTGTAATATCCTTATCTAGCCGAAAATATGACGGCAGAAAGAAACATTCGTGGAACAAGTACCCGTACTTTTTTCAGACCGCAATCCACTGCTTTATCTCACCCACCCCAACGTATCCTTCAACCCTGTCTCTTTGAGGATCATGAGCTATGAAGAATACCGCAATAAGCTGGTAAACATGTTCAGGGTAGTTTCTGCGGATGTTATTCCCCCATATTTGATCCTCCATGGAATTTATACTCAGGTTTTTTTTTTTTGACAGATCGGAGAAAGTTTGGAAGATTCAAGATCTCCCATCATCCCAGCTGCTGTTAAAAGATAGCTGTGTATATCTCGGTCATGGACGAGGATTTTTTGAAAAAACTATGAGGAGTTTTTTTGTAGTAAATTTTAAGAGCTTCAAAAATTAGTTCAACCTTTTTTCTCCCAGGATCGACCAGAGATGAGATATTTGCAAAAATAGATTAGCAATGTTAATGAAACAAGAGGATCATTTCCTTGCAATGAGTTTTTCTTTGTATAACTTCCAAACGGTCGATCAGGCATGAAAAACTTTGAGAAGCCTTTTTGTACAAAATTTCAAGAGCTTCAAAAACTATTTCAACCTTTTTTCTCCCAGGATCGACCAGAGATGAGATATTTGCAAAAATAGATTAGCAACGTTAATGAAACAAGAGGATCATTTCCTTGCAATGAGTTTTTCTTTGTATAACTTCCAAACGGTCGATCAGGCATGAAAAACTTTGAGAAGCCTTTTTGTACAAAATTTCAAGAGCTTCAATAACTATTTCAACGTTTTTTCTCCCAGGATCGACCAGAGATGAGATATTTGCAAAAATAGATTAGCAACGTTAATGAAACAAGAGGATCATTTCCTTGCAATGAGTTTTTCTTTGTATAACTTCCAAACGGTCGATCAGGCATGAAAAACTATGAGAAGCCTTTTTGTAGAAAATTTCAAGAGCTTCAAAAACTATTTCAACCTTTTTTCTCCCAGGATCGACCAGAGATGAGATATTTGCAAAAATAGATTAGCAACGTTAATGAAACAAGAGGATCATTTCCTTGCAATGAGTTTTTCTTTGTATAACTTCCAAACGGTCGATCAGGCATGAAAAACTTTGAGAAGCCTTTTTGTACAAAATTTCAAGAGCTTCAAAAACTATTTCAACGTTTTTTCTCCCAGGATCGACCAGAGATGAGATATTTGCAAAAATAGATTAGCAACGTTAATGAAACAAGAGGATCATTTCCTTGCAATGAGTTTTTCTTTGTATAACTTCCAAACGGTCGATCAGGCATGAAAAACTTTGAGAAGCCTTTTTGTACAAAATTTCAAGAGCTTCAAAAACTATTTCAACCTTTTTTCTCCCAGGATCGACCAGAGATGAGATATTTGCAAAAATAGATTAGCAACGTTAATGAAACAAGAGGATCATTTCCTTGCAATGAGTTTTTCTTTGTACCAAACGGTCGATCAGGCATGAAAAACTTTGAAGCCTTTTTGTACAAAATTTCAAGAGCTTCAATAACTATTTCAACGTTTTCTCCCAGGATCGACCAGAGATGAGATATTTGCAAAAATAGATTAGCAACGTTAATGAAACAAGAGGATCATTTCCTTGCAATGAGTTTTTCTTTGTATAACTTCCAAACGGTCGATCAGGCATGAAAAACTTTGAGAAGCCTTTTTGTACAAAATTTCAAGAGCTTCAATAACTATTTCAACGTTTTTTCTCCCAGGATCGACCAGAGATGAGATATTTGCAAAAATAGATTAGCAACGTTAATGAAACAAGAGGATCATTTCCTTGCAATGAGTTTTTCTTTGTATAACTTCCAAACGGTCGATCAGGCATGAAAAACTATGAGAAGCCTTTTTGTAGAAAATTTCAAGAGCTTCAAAAACTATTTCAACCTTTTTTCTCCCAGGATCGACCAGAGATGAGATATTTGCAAAAATAGATTAGCAACGTTAATGAAACAAGAGGATCATTTCCTTGCAATGAGTTTTTCTTTGTATAACTTCCAAACGGTCGATCAGGCATGAAAAACTTTGAGAAGCCTTTTTGTACAAAATTTCAAGAGCTTCAATAACTATTTCAACGTTTTTTCTCCCAGGATCGACCAGAGATGAGATATTTGCAAAAATAGATTAGCAACGTTAATGAAACAAGAGGATCATTTCCTTGCAATGAGTTTTTCTTTGTATAACTTCAAACGGTCGATCAGGCATGAAAACTTTGAGAAGCCTTTTTGTACAAAATTTCAAGAGCTTCAATAACTATTTCAACGTTTTTTCTCCCAGGATCGACCAGAGATGAGATATTTGCAAAAATAGATTAGCAACGTTAATGAAACAAGAGGATCATTTCCTTGCAATGAGTTTTTCTTTGTATAACTTCCAAACGGTCGATCAGGCATGAAAAACTATGAGAAGCCTTTTTGTAGAAAATTTCAAGAGCTTCAAAAACTATTTCAACCTTTTTTCTCCCAGGATCGACCAGAGATGAGATATTTGCAATAATAGATTAGCGACGTTCATGAAACAAGAGGATCATTTCCTTGCAATGAGTTTTTCTTTGTATAACTAATTCCAAACGGTCGATCAGGCATGAAAAACTATGAGAAGCCTTTTTGTAGAAAATTTCAAGAGCTTCAAAAACTATTTCAACCTTTTTTCTCCCAGGATCGACCAGAGATGAGATATTTGCAAAAATAGATTAGCAACGTTAATGAAACAAGAGGATCATTTCCTTGCAATGAGTTTTTCTTTGTATAACTTCCAAACGGTCGATCAGGCATGAAAAACTATGAGAAGCCTTTTTGTAGAAAATTTCAAGAGCTTCAAAAACTATTTCAACCTTTTTTCTCCCAGGATCGACCAGAGATGAGATATTTGCAATAATAGATTAGCGACGTTCATGAAACAAGAGGATCATTTCCTTGCAATGAGTTTTTCTTTGTATAACTAATTCCAAACGGTCGATCAGGCATGAAAAACTATGAGAAGCCTTTTTGTAGAAAATTTCAAGAGCTTCAAAAACTATTTCAACCTTTTTTCTCCCAGGATCGACCAGAGATGAGATATTTGCAAAAATAGATTAGCAACGTTAATGAAACAAGAGGATCATTTCCTTGCAATGAGTTTTTCTTTGTATAGCTTACAAACGGTCGATCAGGCATGAAAAACTTTGAGAAGCCTTTTGGTAAAAAATTTCAAGAGCGGTCAATTTCAAAGGTCGGTCTTCGATCGCGGCTACCTCCTCGGTTTTCAACTACGTAATTCCGAAGAAGGTGAAATATGTGAGAACCCCAGTGGGATAAATTGCGCCACGTTCGTCTTTTCTCTCCATACCGTGCGCTCGTGCTCGCGCGGTATCTTCGAGGTTCGTACATGTGGTTGGTAATAAGCAGAGGGGAATGAAAAACAATAAAACCGCTGACCGCACGTCGTCGCGGTTATTTATAAAGGATCCTTCGCCATTTGAAAAATGGGAAAAAAATGGTCGCCTCGAGGCATATGTATTGAATTTGAGACCCACAAAAGGAAACCCTTTCGCAACCCTGGGTTGCATCCATAAAACTTATCGCACATAGTTTTATCGTTGCTTCACGGATACTGCGAGGGTAAAAAACCACTCAAAATTTAGTTATTCATGCCCGCAGGGCACCTTGGATCCTACTTTGATTTAAATTCAGACGTTTTTTGCCCCTTTGCTCCGTGTCAATATATCATCCCTCGGAGGTCCCCGAATGAAATGTATGTACATAGGCATAAGGGATTTCGGTCGGGACATTTTCGAGTGACCAAAAAAAAACGAAATATATATCCTAGCTTATCTCGATCAAAATAAAGACATTCATCATCGTTATCTCACCGAAAAAACAGCAGGCAAATACGATCGAGTAAAGAGTGATGAAGATGACCCTCACATCCGTCCTGTCAAAGATGTAGTACTCCCCGACCGACTCGTTCCATGGCTGCGTCCGGTTTTCCAGACTCACTTCCGGACCGAATTCGCTGACCAATGAATTGTTCGGATGTCCCGCGTACAGTCCCATCGCCATTTTTGTTTCACGCTTGATAAAATCCTGGAACAATGATATCGACGAGATTATTATCGGAAGGAGACGAGAAACCGTCGATCGATTCCGCTGTCGTTTTTTAGGCGTCTGTTCTGTGAAGGATGCTCCAAAAAGGCCCAAAATAATAACTTTTTATCGCGATCAATATCTGCAAAGATCCGATCCGAATCTGATTTTCCAATCTGAATCAAGAGTTTCCCGCGAGGGCTACGACAGGCATTGTGACTCGGGGATGTTATTTTCACACCGGATAATAATAACGACGATTGTGCCTCACCCCTCGTGCCTTTCGTATTATAACAAACGGTGCCGCAGCGGAACTCGTGTTTTTGTTACATTCGCGACGTCACTTCCGTATAGAGATGTTTCCCATTAGGGAGAGAATCTCTCCTCTTGTAAAAGTCTGCAAGAAATGTTGAAAGGAAAGCAACGCAGAGATTCGCTTTTCTCTTTCTTCGATGCGAATTCTATTATTTATGGAGGGATACGCGTTCCCTGTTTGGGACAGACAATGGGACTTCGCATGTTGTTAATTCATTCGGCTATACAGACGCGGGGCACACAGCACTTGAGCACTTTCGAGTACCCAGTTTCGATGCGAAATATGTTGAACTCGGGGATATTAAAAAAGTTTCAATTGCCGTCCCGCGTACCGTCGCGACGGATCCCACGCTCCCCTCTATTTAACCCTGTAACCGTAAAAAATAAAAAAAAAACGATTCTCAGGGTTTGAATAAACAAGCCTCTTTAATTGCCGAGTCTTTTGGTCCCTTTTGGCCTATGAGGACTAAATATCCACCCACTCAATGGAATATATTACGTGACTTGAATTTCTCAATAAAACTGAAAAAACAAACTCAATATCCTTCCTAACCCAAAAAACCAGAATCAAAATTACCTAAAATATGGTTTTCTAATTTTTTTTACAAGCTGAGAGCCTTGAAAATATAAAAGACTTTTTTCACACGAATCCTGCGAACCCTGAAAACGATCTGCATGACATTCTTCCACTTTTCCTAATCATATAAGGAGAAATATAACACTTGGAAGCTTCGAGCCTGTAACATCCAGGACGTTTATTCATATTCAGTATTTTTTGGATCCAGTTGGATTTTTGTTATAGTACGTAGATTATTAAATTTTTTATCAATTTTTTGTTTAATTACTTCTAATAAAAAATTAATTGTATGACATTTTTAACTTCCCGTTTCTCTGTTTTCAGAGAAAAAAGTAAGTTATTGTGATCACCCCGAAAATGAAAATTTGAGTTTTCACTAAATCTTCACGTTTCGAGGTCCAAAGAATCACCTCCGACTATTTTCAGTTTGACGTGGATTTTTGACCGCGCGATATCTCGAGAACACGTGGTCGGATTTCGATCAACTTGGGCTCAATCGACGGGGCTTTTCTTAACTTAGAACTGATTAGATTTTGGCTTCGATCGGATTAGTACTTTTTGAACTATTCAAATAACAAAATTCTAAAAAAACGCAACAAAAATGACGATATCTTGAGAACGAATCAACGGATTTCAATGAAATTTGGTACCATATGGTTTTTTTGATCGCTGATCACGAATCTGAAGTCAGTTTTGCAAAATTTTCATTTGGCGTATTCGATATGCTGCAAAAAAACTAAAAACATTTGGATTTGGATGAAACTTGATACTCGTAGGTTTTTTGGGTCACTGATCACGAATCTGAAGTCAGATTAGCGAAATTCAAAATGGCGAGTCCGATTTGCTGGGACAAATACTAAAAACATTCGAAATCTTACGGAAATTTGTACTCGAAGGTTTTTTGAACCGCTGATCAAGAATCTGAGGTCAGATTTACAAATTTCAAAATAGCTGAGAACAAAATAAATAACGGGAAGTTCGAAGGCTGGCTCATAGTCAGCCCAAACCCGCTTGTTGAAAAAGCGACCAATTTTAGCTAATTTTTTTAAAATGCCCCTTAATTTCTATTGAGAAATTTAACCGTCACGTTGTTAGCAATGTTAGCTGGGTATCAACAAAGTCATCGACAAAGGAAACAAACTTACGATTAGCTACAAGCCACCGGTTGTTCTTGGAATCGAGTCTCTTTGTGAGCAATCGATTATCGCTGTGTCAATAAACAGTCGAAATTTAGGCATTTACGAAAAGGCTATGGAGGTAATCGAACCTCATAACAAGCGATTCCCTTTGTCTTCTGGATCAAAGAACGCCGCGAGCTCACTTTCCATGTATTTCAGTTCATACAATTCGGAAATCGCCCGGGGCGGCTTTCCTGAAATTCTATATTGCTTCGGAGTCTCGTGATAGAGAAACGGTTACTTTTGGTAGCATCAGCAGACGAGATAAGAAATTGTAGATAAATACTTTCCCTCGCGATTAGACCGACCCCGTCTTCCGGACCGCCGACGGAACTCGGCTATACTTGATTGAAAAAAAGCTATTTTCACAATTCAGTTAAAATTCGTTCAGCTTCAACTGGGTCGGAAAATTGAAACAATTCTGATCCGTTATCACGTTATATTATCTGTTAAGAAAACCGTGTCAGGTCAACAAAATTCTAGCTCGTCGAAGAAGACGGGTTCTCCCACTCCTTTAGATATGCGCGAACGGATGCGTGATCACCCCAACTTTCGAGCCTCTGTATCTATCGAACGGTGAACTGGGTGGCTAAAAGTGTCGGAACCTTTTTTGTAGAGAATTTCATAAGCTTCAAAATAGATTCCGGTCACTTTTCACGCAGGATCAACCGGAAGTGAGATATCGTTAAAAGTATCGAGCCAAGGCCTCTACTGTTCTCCCTTCTCACGTCGATTTCTATCCCATTCTAAAAATTTTACAAAAAAATGTCTGCAGTTTTGATGAGCTTAGAAATTCAAAGAATAGCTGCTCCCCTCCAATCGGTTGGACATGTGGATCCGGCGTAGAAATGTAGATACTCTTTTTTGCGAATGGTCGTATCGGACGAGGCTCTCAATTCCTGAAGCAATCTTTCAACGGTCAAAGTTTATTCGTCGACAGGGTTGGAGAACGTGTATTCCCTGAACCCATGGCCTCGCAGACAAGCCGCATTTTCTATCACACCCCGATGGTACCGCGGGAACAATGTCTCACCTCATACCATCACCGCATGTCAGACTCCCATCGGACGCCCTCGCAGACACTGAGACACCAAGACTTTTGGTGTCTCGAAGAAGAAGAAGGACTCGCACCGCGTTTACTGGATTTATTCAAGGAGGCGGGTTTATCGTTCGACTGGGTCCGATAACAACATCGAAAACAGCTCCGAGGTCCGCGCCACCACAGGTCGAAGGCCGCACCGTTACTCTTTTGGGCACAGGTACCGTCTTTTGCATAATCCGGGTCGCGGATGTGTCCCGAATACGAACACTGCCCTGGGGGTTCGAGTCATCCCTGGATATACTTTATCCACTTGTTTTCTTTCCTCCGCGGGGGATTTCTCAAAGGCACATATATGCGGTCGATTAGACCACCAAAACCGAGAATTTTTAACACAAGAGTCAATTCGATTCTCAGAGAGAAACGAGGCACCATATCGTTTGAAGTGGGTATGAAAAATTTATCGCCTTTAAAGATCGAGGATCAATCGTCTTTGACCCTTCAGACCTTTTTCTCGGCTTCGAGGTTCGAGAGAAAATTCAGTTTCTGAACTGGTGTCCGATTCATTTCACAGTTTGTTTCTTTCTCATCGAATATTCTCTCAATGAAACACGAAAAAGGGCTTCGAGAAATATTGTTAGTTCATCAAAGGATGGAAAAACGCTCTTGAAAATTATACCTACTCCGTCGTTGAAGTTGAAGGTATTTCAAAGTCCGGAGTTTGGAAGCCCGCTTCGAAGCCATTTGGGGTGGTAAACTTTCAACCACTCAAAATACAGACGAAAAGAGGAATAACAATATCCCGAGGTTCCCTTTTTCTCTTCTGATCGAACGAGTTGCTGCAATGAATTTTTTATACGTCCCTCCTTCGCCTGTGTTTGTTGCGAATAATTCACTGCGACATTGGATGTTACATTTCCGAATTTACATTTTCTTTGGAAAGCAATCCGGCATCATATGAATGAAGAAGACTGAGAAAAAATAATCCTCTGATAAGTTATGGTCAGTTATCGAAATTTAGCGGCAATCTAGTCACTCTTTTGCTGATAACTTGGTCCAACATTTTTTGTTTTCAATTTCCCTCATTCAGACGATGAAGGATTGCTCTCCGAAGAAAATGAGACGTCGATAGACATAATCGGATCAACCGTGTGCCTGAAACCTTGCGACAAGTGATTTTTGAAAAAGTCCATTTTTCGATCTCTAATGAATTTTGGATAAGATATCAGATTTCTGGAGTATGGAGAATTTCTCGAATCACGATCTACTGGTCCCCTCAAATGAGCGATAAAGCTGACAACGGGAATCCGATATCTGTGCAAAAAATAAAAATACGAACAGAAACAACAGATTTTTTCATGGCTTTCAAAAATCGAGGTGAATTCAGACTTTTCGGGTAAATCCTACACCCGCTAAATGGCTGGGGTGGAGTTTGACAGTTTTAACGAAGATTAACTGGCCGGCTTTTTGGAATTGTGATATTCGTTGGGAATTATTTATGTACATAAAATTATACAGAGCAATTCGAAATTATCCTAAAATTTTTGTTTTCCTCTCATTTCATATTTTTATGGATAAACGAGCATCTGGGCTCGGCTCCGCATCTACGGGTGGGTAATTACAACTAATTTAGGGCCTGAAAGGGTCAGACGTAATAAATTTTTCGAAAGCTCTCGTTTCGCGTATTCAAATTTTTCGCCAGCGATTTTCCATTCCTACAAGCGGATACGTTATGATTATCTGGAGGCACGAAACATTCAAGAGAATACCGGATGCCATCGCGTGTCGAGAATAATTCGAATCGAATCATCCGTGTGAAAATTGAACCGCTTTTATTCCGATCGTAAAACTTTGTAGATTCAAAGTTAGCAAATTATGTAAGAAACATGGAAAATACCAGAACAAGGGAATCACTCTCGTATACTTTTGAGACAACAACAAAAAAATAATAAAAGGCAATTTTATTGACCGTAATTAATTTAATTTTTTCCTCTCTCTAGTCTTAGACCCTCGCAAAATTAGTCCTTCAAGTAAAGTCGCGGTTCCAGTTGAAAGATAATTGTTATCTCTCAAACTTTGTCCAATTTCACAAATTCTGGTTAGAGTTGAAATTTGTTGATAAAATTGGTTATTTTTTTATCTATCAAAATATCCTTCCTCGAAAAATCTGATCAATCTTTTAATCCTGCAACTTGCGATATTTTACCACAAAGTAAGATTAAAATCCAGAGATTCATAAGCCTGACCAGAAGTTAGTTGCGCTTCTTGTTTACAGAACATTTTCGAGCGATGTGCTTGAATGGACAATTCCGAGGGATTTTCCATCTCGTCAAGAAAAACGCTGATAAAGCGGCTCGAAATTCGAACAACGGTGAAAACTGTGGAGATAAGGCACATCGAGTTTCATTCTTGAACGGAACATGAAGCGTTTTTCATCCAAACCGGGGCAAGAAGTACGTCGGACGAACTTTACCTTCGTTTAAAAGCCAATAACGTTAAATATTTCAATTCGCTTCGAGCTCGAAGCGGGTCACGTAACTTCTGTCCTTTCTTACTTGGATATTACTCTTTTTTCTCCCACCCCCGCGATTTTATTGTGCGTTCTCTATGCCCACGTTCGTTTTTCCAAAAACGTCCAAAGAGATATTTCATTAAACGGTGTCGCGGTGGTCTCACTCCCGCTGCTCGAGGTAATCCGTCTTGAGCACGGTTCATCCCCGTTATATTTATACCCTTGATCACCCCTCGGGAGATCCTGAATTTCTGAGAGAAGAAACAAAAACGCGACGCCGGATAAAATACAAAATTAATCAAGTCGCAAACATTTTTATCCGATGACTCGGTTCAACGAGACGGAGAGACGGAGATATGAAGGGACAAAAGTTTCGTCACACCCTGATAATTGAACCGAGGTCCTCGTTCAAACTCGTCTCCTGTTCGCATCTTCTATATAATTTAAGGCCGGGAACGGGGAATCGTTTGTCTTACTTAACTAAGTTAATTATCATTATCTATTGACAAAAGAGATCGTCGTATGAAGTTAAACAGCGCGCGGAATATGGGATTCGAAACTGTTGCGCGAATAGTACAAAGGAATCGACGGAAATTGAGGCCGAAAGTTTTCCTATTACCCTTTGTGTCACAACCAACACAATCCGCTAATCAAATAGAATGTTCGACAAAAGCTCAGGGCGAAAAGTGGATCATTCGCGACGTGCGCATGCGCAAACTCTCCTGTTTTTAGTCTGTGTGACTTACAAGAATGTGTTCAGCGTTTTTCAACTTTCCGTTTCTAAAATTTTCCTTTCCTTTTCCTCTTTTCGAATTATTCAAATAAGAAAATTCTAAAAAATAGAATTAAAATTAACGCCTAGGAGTTAAAAGTAACTTTACCGGCGCTTCGCACATGCGCAGTCACAGATTCACCCAACCGTCGATAAAACAGCTGTTTTTGGGGCGTAGAGTCACTCAGAGCCGCCACCTTCGTTTACTATTCAGGATTTTTCTGTCTGAGATATGTGAATGGCAAATTATTTTACTTTCTCCCATTGATGTACAGTCCAACCTCTCTATAGGGCCGCCCAGGCCCCCAAGGGGAAGAGTTTTTCCAGGAACTGAGGTACCCCCACTTTGCCATCTTCGCTAGTCGCACGACTCGTCTTTCGTCTCTTTCTCGAGCTCACGTTACATGGTAGAGTGGGGGAACGCTGCGAGCGAGAAATAGGGGAACCGGCTCTATTGGGAGGGGCCTTATAGAGAGGTCGGACTGTATTGATAGATAAAACTAACCCGTTTTAGAGGTGCGAACTTTTATCACCGGATGTCAGGTAGCCAAATTTTCGTTTCTATTGGGATAACCGAACACGGGGGTGAAAAAGCGCGTCGAACATCACGCTCGCGTTGTGTAACAGTATATCATATAGTTATAGCAGACTCCAGTGACTAATGATCAGCCAAGGGTATCGATTAATCGCGGTATTTGAACCTCGAAACGTGAAAGGTTGGAAAAAAAATTTACTTGACACGGGTATATCTTGTAGAACGAGGTTCCCATTGTACCCAAGAAATTATCCATGAAGCGAACCGAGCCCGTGATGGGCAGTGAGGGTCGTCCGCTTATCTGACTGCCACAGGCGAACCCTTCGGTCCCCGATTCGCTCGATCACGAACGTTGATCGGCGGAAAAGGAGGACTTTTTTTGTCGCTAAGGGTAGCAAATTTCTCGGGTTAGACGTTCGACACGGTATCGAAAGTTTCATTTTTCGGAGAACCAAGTTTTCAAACGTTTGTCCTAAAACTTTTCAGTAGGTATTCACTCGCTCAGAGACTTTCAGAAAATACTAAAAGCTGTAATCGGGACTCAAAAGATTATCGCTACACCGTGGAAAAGGAGATTAAACGAAAATGCTTTTCTCCAAGCCGCGAATAAAAGATTATCCCACCCCTCGGGTAGAACCTGCAGGCGAGAATATTATGGAGACACAGGATTCATCAATTTACAATAATAATATAGACGATAGAATTGCATCGGATAGAATTCAATCAGACACGGACTTTTATTTTCTAATCCTAGTCAACCCTTACAGAAAAATAATATTGGATGTCCGAATTCATCGTTGAAAACTATTGAAATTGAATAGTTTTCAATAGTTATCAATAATAATTTGACTAGTTCTCAATAATAAAATCGGAATAAGGGAATTGTTTGACATATTTGACGTGTCGAAGTTTAATTTGCACCGGTGAAACTGTTTCTCCCCCATTGAGGTCCTATGTGAGTGTAAATTGGGTGGGATAGTAAATTTACTGGATCTGTTTGAGCTTTGTCGGGACGGATATCCGATTCCTGTTATCCACCGTCGCGCTAGTCCGCGGGTATAACAGAAGTTCCTCTTTCTAGACTTTGAGAGGAATAAATTTGTCTGGGCTTCTCAACTAGTAGATAAATTCAGTCGGTGTACTTTGTGAAATTCCTTTGGGAACAATGCAAAGTAAACGACCGATGGTAGGTTCACGTGTAAGCGATATACCTGCAGAGTATTGGCGATGGTAGAATATTCCCTCGGGTCGTAGGACGCCCCGATTGCGGCTGATGCTGAGGATGAATTTGAACTCCCAGAGTAATGTATCGCTGATCGCATTCGAATCGCGGGGACAGTTTCTAGTCCAGTCAAAGTAGCAAAAATAAGACCAAAAGTAGAGACGTTGATCGGACTAATGTGCTCGAGTTCAGTTTTTTCATCATATCTCGACAACTGTTGATCCTATCGTCACAAAGGTTATTACAAAAAATGAAGCTTATTAAATTCTCGATAAGAAAGGTTGAATACATTTTTTTCATATCTTTGATAGTTTTTGTGTAATACGGGACTGAAAGTATCGATATTTGTATAGAACCTTGTGAGAATTATGTACGTCAAATATTCACTGGTGTATTAGAGAAAAAATATCCAAGATATGAGAAAAACGTACCGAACCTTTGTTGTAGAGAATTTAGTAAGCTTCATTTTTTGTAATAACCTTTGTGACGATAGAATCAATAGTTGTCGAGATATGATATAAAAACTGAATAGCGGATCGAGCCGTCCAGTCAGAGATCAGGACTTTTAGTCCGTTCAATAGTAAGCCAAGATGATGAAGGCCTAATTTGATTGGACCATTTACCAAGAATCAAACTGAAAGCTCACAAATTAGTTCTATCTACTGTCTGAAATTATTTCTTTCCATAATAGACTTTTTGAGACAATAGTCCGTTCCTCTAATTACAGTTTCCAAACTCCGCCCGTGCCTCTAATTACAAGGGTTGGCTTCGTAAGTATCTCAAAAAGCCAGCTGGCTTCTTGCTCATTTAGAGTATCCAGTTTCAGAGATGCGAGTAAACTGCGGTGATAAATTCAACGTTATTAAAAAAAAGTCCCTCGAGTAGGTGGGTACCAGGCATACACCGGAAGCAGTGTCCTCCGAGATACATCCACACTTTGACGGTGGATACAGATACTAAAAAAATTTCATTACGATGGTTAGTAGGAAGGAAAAAGATAATGAAACTCGAACTTCTGTCTGTCGTTATTTTCATACAGGGAATAATAAATGATTCAAGATCCATTGAGCCCTCGTAGGGTGGAAGGGAAAGAGGCAGCTATAGGAATAAGAATAACTACTGACATGACGTGAGGTAAAATTACGAATTTACCGTCAGTTTATCTTGAATGATACTCGTAAATTAGAATCCTCATAATGCAAGATTTACGGGTATCCAATTATCTCGGGATATTTGACGATCGTAAGATAAAAGTCAGGAGGGGATATCGGAATCATTAACATTAACGAAACAATTGATCAGACCTAATTAGAAATTCATGTATCAATTTTGAAAAAATGGGTTCCTCAAAATGTTCAAATCAATAGAAGAAAGTCTGGTATTCTATGTTACTAAATGATAACGTTTTCAAATTTGTTCTGTTCGCTGGCTAAATGACCATTTAAGGTTTTGAAAAACTTTATATATATATAAAAAAAAAAACAGATTTAAGCTCTCAATGTTCCAGCCTTTGAATTTCAAATTTTTAGTGCTCAACAAAATACAAATTCGGGGTTTGCGACTCAAAAAACCTCCGGATAACTGAACATTATTGGAATTTTTCAGAAGTTTGCAAATTTGACTTTGAGATTGGTGATCAACGGTCCAAAAGCCCTTGAATATCAATTTTTGTCCAAATTCTGTGTTCCGTCTTCAAGAAATTTCAAAATTTCTTTTATTTTAATACAGAATTTTGTTATTTAATTGAGTCGAAAAGTGCTGATTCGATCTTTGAAAGAATTTAATCGGTTCTGAGTTTGGAAAAGAGGCGACGATTGGGACCAAAATCATCAAAATCCAGTGAAAACTCGACCCTTAACTGCTTTTGCTCTCTGAAAAACGCGAACGGGAAATTCGAGAGCAGAATTCCACTTACTTGAAGCCTGGATGAAACCTGGGTTCTGAGAATTGGATCTAATTCATTCTAATCACGTGAGTAACTTCGTTAACGGATTCGTCAACATTCCCTGAATTGTCCCAAAGGGGGGAAAATATTATCTGCCTCGCTAACACGTCGCTAATTATTTTCACCTGGGGTCCAAAAACTGGATTCCCGAGTAAAAAAATGGCGGAAAACGAAAGGTAGTAGTAAAATTGTTTTGTGTACAGTCTGAGAGGATTAGTCCAGCCGCGGGTTGACAATCCGAACAGGGTTTACCCTCAGTTTGAAAAGGGGGCCATAAGCCGGGGCATGAAAAGGTCGGCGTAATAATTTTCCTGAGTGACTAGACGCGGGGGGGCTGGTAGTCTGGGCTGGTGAAAAGCTCTCTGCAAGAGCTTCTTCATTGAATGCCATGTTTTGTACCCCGAAGTAGTTCAATTTGGTCTCCGCAGACTCCGCAAAATGTTTTGTCTTTTTTTCTCACAGATTCCAATCAGTCGGTAATATATGCGTGTGATATCGCCGCGGCCAGACTTGGAGCAATTGATTAACCACCGCGGTTTTAGAACCAAAGAAAAACCGCAAACGTGACAAGAGTTGAAACGTTTGAAAATTTTTTTAAAATCTTTGGCGCGTGATTCGCCCGACGGTCTCTCAGTCACGATTGTTTCTGCCTCTGATCAGCCGACCCTGTTTTCGCAATTTGGTAACGACCCCGGATTGCTGAAAGGGAGAAAGGGGTCGGTTCGAATAACGCAAAGGCGGAGAGACTGGGACCCGCGTCAACCCCTACAGGTACAATTCGACCCTAAACCCCGAACCACCAATAACGCCTCTTTGTCTCGAGTCAAGTTCGATTTCCGATCATCAAGGACCTCAGAAACCGCGAAAATATTCAGCATCTCATAATCGGAGATGTTTTATTCAGGATCGATGTTCCCCAGCCTCTGGGGTCCCGGATTCTTCCGTCGTTTATCAATTTTTCATTCTTATCTTCGACGAAAACCGGGTATGAATAATGGAACCAACCGCTAATTCATGACGATAAACAAGACAAATTCTTTTGGAAGATAAAAGCTCCGCGAGGCCAGAAAAAGAGTCGCGATTAAGTGAAGAAGAAAATCGCTTCGGTGGATGAGGTCGTCTCTCTCCAAAAAACTGGCTGAAGGTTTTTTGTCAAAAGAATTGTCGCCATATTTGCTACGTTATCGGCTAGGCTACAGATTTTGCAAACTTAACGCTAACCTGCGTTTGATATTCGAAAAAGTGTGCATAATCTCGTCAGACAAAATGCGTTCACCCCCCGCGGAGACGTTAACCTTCCAAAAAAATCGAGGGTGGAGGTCCGGCCGTTCACACCATAAGCTTTCGTGCTATACATCCTCGAAGAATTTTCTATGAAAGAACGTGTCGATTTGAACGAGTTCTTTTTTTCTCTTTCTCTTCTTTCATTCATCGAAGTTAGGCCGAGGCTTTAGAATTCCTGGTTATCGGCGTTAATCGGAATCAGTCTGCGAGGAATCAATCCACCCCCAGCCCTGTGGGGTGGCTCGTCTCGTTTCTAGACTCTGAGAGTGAACCACCCGCCCGTCTTAGGTTCTGATCCATTCACTTCCAGCACCTCATCCCGCCACTCGGCTCTTTGGTTAATCATGGAAATGGGAATTGGGAAGTGGACCGTGGGTGGGTCGGTCGACCGGGCTTCATAATGAATATGCAGCGACACCTGGTCCTCCGCAAGTGGCGTGTGATCATGTGGTAGCAGAGGGCAGAGGGCGAAGATAACGAAGAAAATAGGGTATCGCTATCTTCGGACCAATTCCATCTAGAATCTCATACCGCGAAGCATATGAAAGCACGTTTATGAAAAATTTCCTCAGATTTGTTTTTAGTGGATATGGAAGATGCTTGAGTACAGTAACAAAAATTCAGGAGCCTATTCAAATTCATTACTTTTTTATATCAGAACTTTATCGCCTACATGCGAAACTTTCATGGAATGTTTGAACTTTTTTTTTTAGACTCTTCGGAAATAAATTTACGAGAAAAAAAAGAACATATGCGATTGCCGATAAAAATTATTGTCCACATTTTCTTCGATAACAACACAAATTTATTCGTGATCGACCTATATAATTGAACTTGAAGAATCAATAAGTTGTAGAACTTTTCTGAAAATCAATTCTGTACAGAAAAAAAAGAAAACAAAAACACAGTTCATTATAAATGAAAAGTTGTCTGCAATAATTTTTCTTGAACAAACTGTTGGCTGCAATAAGTTTTTTTTTAACAAAATGTTGTCTGCTATAGTTTTTCTGAACAAAATGTTGTCTGCAGTAATTTTTTTGAAGAAATTGTTGTCTGCAATAATTTTTCTGAACAAAATGTTGTCTGCAATAATTTTTTGGAACAAAATGTTGTCTGCAATAATTTTTCTGAACAAAATGTTGTCTGCAATAATTTTTTTTTTTAACAAACTGTTGTCTGCAATAATTTTTCTGAACAAAATGTTGTCTGCAATAGTTTTTCTGAACAAATTGTTGCCTGCAATAATTTTTCTGAACAAAATGTTGTCTGCAATCATTTTTTTTTTACAAACTGTTGTCTGCAATAATTTTTCTGAACAAATTGTTGTCTGCAATAATTTTTTTTTAACAAACTGTTGTCTGCAATAATTTTCTGAACAAAATGTTGTCTGCAGTAATTTTTTTTTGAAGAAATTGTTGTCTGCAATAATTTTTCTGAACAAAATGTTGTCTGCAATAATTATTCTGAACAAAATGTTGTCTGCGATAATTTTTCTGAAGAAATTGTTGTCTACATTAATGAATAATTATATGCGATTCAGTTTTTTCTTGTTCAAGAAAGTTGGAATATTTTCTCTCACGTTTCTGATCAATTTGAGTAGATTGCAGAATTGATTATCCAAGAACTGCGGAGTTTCAGCTAAATTATCGTTATTGCGTGGGTGCAGTCGTGAGTGATATACGTGTTGATGGTTTTTCTTTATTTTATTTTACTTTTAGTTTGTTTTTCCTTCACGCGGAGCTTTTGTCGCAATGACCATTTAGCCAAACTGTGTCACTACAGGATACTCTCACTCTCTCGTATACTCTAGGGGCCGCCTGTCACGAGTGTACTAACTACTAGAGAGACGGAATAAGTGGATGAAGTTTTACCCGGTGTTATGCTACTCGTAAATCAAACTTCGTAAAACTCTTACAGACAAATTATAAGCGACACGTGGGCTTGAACGAAGCGAAATACAATTATTTCTGCGACAAAAAAGTCAGCCATCGCTACTCGTTATTTCCCTTTTTTACTGCTGTTCAAATTCCTTCAGGCGTCTACATCAAATTTGACGAAATCGCTAGCGAAATCGAAACTATTGAAAATCACTTCGAAAGAATTAACCAAGAGAAGTATTTGTTCCAAACGATCGATAATTTTTTCCTGAATGTGTTTTTGCACTTTTAGTACACACACCGAATTTCAGCTCAAAATATTTAAAATTGTACGAGTTACTAATTTTTATTAACGTACTCTACGCGCGAGACTCTGCCGAGTCTATCAATAGTTTTTTCTTTAAAGCGGAATAACTCCTCCAATTCCTAATATTTTTGGATGAAATTTGGTGTGCACGTTCAGTTTGATGTACCGAAGGAGTTACTTTGACAGTTTTTTGATATCTTGCTTTGTCTCGAATTTACAATTAGACAATCGGCGAGATTCAAATATATTTTTCCCGCCTTTCACGCTTTGCAAAATGTTTTTTATAAATCGAAAAAAGAAGTCAATTCACGGTATTTCTACTGATGTAAAATTGTTCCTAGAATTATAAGACCGTTCTTCGATATTTTGAGACGATTTCTTGAACCTAAGGTCAAAAGCTCCCCGAAAAATTAGTTCGGAACTTCGAGAAAGGCTTAAGATATTTGAGACACGACACTTGAAGAGTACTTAACGCCTCGATTACGGAATAATAAATGACCATTCATAAGATTTTTATTTCCCCTCAGATGTATAATTCCGAAGGTCTGAGTGCTCGCAGGGTAACAATTATGCGAAGACATCTCGAATTATATATTTTCACCCCGTGATCCTCCCCCGTTGGAATGAGAAGTCGCGAAGAATTGAGGGAATAATTAATACCGATCTTCTTTTGGATAAAAGAAAAATATTTCAAAAGCGTCGCGTGAGATAAAAAAAAAAAAAACGGAAAGAGTCAAGAAAGAAAAAGACGAAACTTTTCTTTATTTTTGTTTTTTTGACGTTTCGGCGATGGTTGTGGTCGCACCTGTTAAAAACGGAAAGAGTTTCTTAAAACGCGAAGAGGAATGGAAGAACGGTTATGTAGCAACGATAAAAGAAACGGGGTATGCAAATTATCCTCGGACTCGACCCGGCCTCGCCGAAATTCGACCGCAGAAGCCCTTCTTGATCTCCGTCTTAATATTAATGGCAGAATCGCGTGGGGCCCGATGGGAGGTAATCTAGCTTCTTGCAAGCTCAGTCCATAAATTTGTTCATTAGTTGGAGCTTTTGAAAGGATTCAAACCTTTGGTGCCTGATGTGTCGTAATTGGTACCTTTAGACAATTTTTTTCACCTTGTTCTCAGGGAATGACAACGACGATGCAGCAAAGATTGAAAAAAAACCATCAAGCCATTTTTATCGCAAAAGAAAAATAAGTAACTATAGTTTTGTGTTGAATTCAAAATGATTGTATGTTTAATTCATATATTCGTTATTTTGAGTGAGAAAAATGGTGAAAATCGCCAAAAAAAAATTTGAATGGACTTTCTACAAACACGGTAAATTTCATCAGTTTGTTTTTCCCGCGGTCTAGACTTTGGGGTTCAGAGGTTAATTTTGCCACTTGATGGAGCTTCGGGAATCTGACCTCGGATTCGTTATCAGTGACCCAAAGTACCTTGGAATAACAATTTTCATCGAAATTCATTGAACCGTTCTCAGAATACCTACAAGAAATTGAACTATTTCGTTCTTCATGTAAAAACGAACGGACTGATCGCGGTTTCGAAAATCGAATTAGTTCTAAGTCTGAAGAAAACCCGCGTCGATCAATGACACCAAATTCGTCGAAATTCGTTTACCTTTTATCCTCGAGATTAGGCTGACTTTCAATTGGCCAGCCTTTGAACTTCAGGTTATTTATTTTGTTTCGTAATTTTTATTGGATTTTTTAGAAATTTGTCATTTAAATACTTCAAAAAGTTCTGAACCGATCGAAGCCAAAATCTAATCAGTCCTAAGTTGAGAATAGACAGCCGGAAGTCGAAAACAGGAGCGACTTGAGTTAAAAATTAGGGGGGAAAAACTTTTGTGGGAAAAGTTTTGTGTTTTATATATTTTTTGTAAACGGTACCACGTCCAAAGTTTTTATCCGAGCGTCCATATCGGTATCTGGAATCGTTCCAGCGACATAAGCCACGCGGCAAGAGAGTAAAAACAAAGTAAAAATGCTTCTAGTTTTTCTCGAAACGTAGAATTTTGGTTTTTGCTAAACTGAGCTTCCAAAACGATGATATAATAAATTGCCGGCGTTTATTCGCAGCCTGTAAGCGAGCCATTCGGATAAGCTAAAGAAAAGTTACCCTTTTTACTGCGTTATAAGATAACCGTGTCTGTAAAAGCTTTCGGGAGGGTCTGAAAATCGCTTGTTTCTTCCTCTTTATTCGGTGGCCCAGGGTTTTTATACCAAATAAACGCATTTATTTGAAAATTTCGCGAAATATTCGTTAGCTGTGAAAGAATATCTTAACATGAAGTAAATATACATGTTGTTTCTACTACTGTGGAAATTCCGTAGTATTCACATTAAATAAAGCATTCGGTTGAGACAGAAATCACACGATGTCTCCTCAAATACAGATTTATTAACATTTAACAAATCTTACATGAGGGTTGGAGATTTGATGTAATTCGTGCGTAGTAGTCTGTACGCTTGCCGCTAGAGGTGAGAGCGGCGCTGAATACTCTAGCTACACTCTCGCGAGTAAAAACGCGCCAGTCATAATACATTCACCGACGTGAGGCGCGTCATTCGAAGCTCGAGGCCAACCCGTTCCTGGGCATTGTTTGGGCAGCATATTTTAGGTATGCACTATCTTTTTCGGTGGAAATAGTGAAGACAATCCAACAGTCACTTATCACGTTAAAAAAAAAAAATTGGGACATGACGTCTTAGTCAATACCTGATTGGTCTAAAAAAAAATATCATCATTCGTGGATAACTGCACTGATAGAAAAGCACAATTTTTTAACTATTAGTAGTTGAACTTCATGATCGTTCTCCTGAAACAACAGGTGCGGGTTGAAGAGAAATACAAGATTTCTTAACTATTAAGAAATCCTCATTCCATTATCGTGTTTGATCGTCTGATATAACTGGACGCGAATTTTAAGGAAATTGATGATTCGTTAACTATTAAGAAATCTTTATTTGAGACAAAGAAACACACTCAAATGAATGATTTCTTAACTATGACTAGATGTATATTTGCTTATATACAAATATACGATTCGTTAACTGTTAACGAACTTTGTTAACAACAACAAAACTCTTTTCTCAGTGTACTCCAGACCAGCTCCTGTTTCCCAGCTGACAATGAAACAAGAATATTATATAAGCCGAAACAACTGTCGGAAGCTTGGAATTATATCTTGCTTCTGAGGCAAGCTTTACAGCTGCTAGTCAGCTTCCTTTCGAGGGAAGCTTTTCCTCCTCAGTGACATCAAGACGTCAATCTAGCAGGCTGCAAAAGCCCAGCTGTAACAAGCGGAAACTTGGGAGGGTTCGCTTCAGAAATTCTACGTCAAAACATTCCTACAAAAATTCTATTGTTACAAAGAAAAAAAATTTTTTGGGATCCACCAAATTCCAAAAATAGAACGGACTCAAAATAAATCGAAAAAATGTCTCAAATTGGACACAAAATGGACTCAAAATTGATATAAAATGGCTACTGCACGAATAATCAATTTCGAGTCCATTTGAGTCCGTTTTGTGTTATTTTTCGATTCATTTTTAGTCCATTTTGTGTGAATTCTTTAATTTGTTTGTTTCTATCCTTTCATCTATTCTTTTGTCCATTTCTGCCAATCTTGTGTCCAATTTTACATTCTTTCACTTTCTGATGATTATCGTCAATTTTGTGTGTTTAATTTTCCAGCCATTTCGTTGTGAGTAAATTCAAAACCTATTCCACAATCTCTCTTTATTCAATGCATACTTTCTTTCAAAATTTACTTCGAGGCAAATAAATGTCAAAATCAACACAAAAAACTCACAGAAAAAAGAACTTGACTAAATTTTCTTGAACACAATTTTTCACTCTTTACGAACACGTGAATTTCTCTCATCATTTCCAATGACAAACGTGTTTCCCTCGAGATGATCTAGACACTCGACGAGATTGATTAAAAATCTGTCAAGACAAAAATGATAGATTTCTGTTTTTCCTCGTCTGTCGTTCTACAAAAGTCTCCTATAACTGTAGCTGTTCTCGAGCTTTTTCGAAGGATAAAGATGCTCCGCATTAGCAAAAGCGTCATCGATTATCGCGGGACATTTGCATAGCCCATTTAGGGGAATGCCACCTATTCAAATGACTATAGACTGATTAAAGCCCCCCCCCCCTCCACTGGGTGTCTGGGGACCCGGTAAAGACGTCGTTGGATGATGTAGGTACAGCTCTGGGTCCATTGTCCTCCTCCGTGTCGTAGACCTTCAGTTGTGGAGCTTGACGAGGGCGTGACTTTGACTTTTTTTTTCATATAGGTACCGCTTTTCAAGACAGGTCTAATGGTGATTAACGATCGAACTATCCAGCTGAGGAATTGAAAAATTGTTGAATCAATTACGATTTACAAGACTATAAGAAGAAAGAAAAGTTGAAAAAAAAAATTGTGACTAGAAAGTTTTACAATTTTAATATCAAGAAATTTTATTATGTTGCACAGCTTCTGTATAAAACTCCGTGTATATATTTGACTATAACGTATAAGAAACGTTATATCACTTTTTTTTATTATTATTACGCCACGGAGTTTTCAACTTTTCAAAAGCCAATAAAGAAACGAAAAAGAAAAATACGAAAAACTTTTTCTACAATCTACACAGTTTTCATGTGTTTGCCTCGAATTTATTATCAGGTTTGAGTAGAAAAAACGAAGAAGAAAAAAAACCACAACTGTATACTAAGCCAGCTGTTTTTATTTTCCATTCTATTTCCCTTGATTGCGAACTGTAAAAGTGGGCAAAGACTTACCCGTGTAGAAATTGTGTCCGGGCGCCAAGTGGGGCCAAGTTAATTTTCCTCGTTATACTTTTGGCCCAAGTTTGGTTGTCCGTATAGGGCCAATATCCGAATGTCACGCTTTTTTTGTTTGGCCCCATACGGGTTCTCTAACTTTGGCCAACATTGGTAGCCAAACAAGGGCCAACTTTAGATGTCAAACTTGGGCCAATAATAAAATGTAACGCTTTTTTTGTTTGGCCCTATATGGGAATTTAAGCTTGGGCCTACATTGGTAGCCAAACAAGGGCCAACTTTGGATCCCGAAATTGGGCCTGTATACGTTGACAAACTTGGGCACAAACTGGCCGATAAACTTGGACCTAGAATATACGGCAACCTTGGGCCTTTATTGGCTGTATTTTCCGATGCCCCATCAATTATAAAAATATTTCAAAAAATTTAGGCTGGAAGTTCTTCTTCCGGTATCACTTCCAAACGATCCGATTTCAATTAAGTGACGATGATTCACTTTTTTCTAATGAATCGCTGAGTTTGATCAAATTAAAATTTTCATGTCCGCCACCGGTCTCGAACCTGCTACCCTCCGATCTTCCACTTATGAATCCAGTACGCTGTCCGCACGACCACCAGGTCTTTGTTAACATCGAGCTACGAATCAAAAATTTATAGTATTGGGAGGAACAGTGGACACAAACTTGAAAGACTGACGATTATAGTTATTTAGATGAGCAGAGAATGTCGCAATGTCATAATCATATACTTTCCCATACAACCCAACTAGCCCAAATTAGGTCTAAGCTGGGCACAGGCTTGAAAACTCCGGACAAAATCAATTGTAATGCCTGGATGAACCCTAGAACTTGGCCGAAGTTTGGTAAAGGTCAGGAAATTAGCCTGGACAGAATAAACTTGGATACCCAAATCAGCCCCAACTTGGCCCAAGTTTGGCTAATGTTTGCGGAATGTAGTTAAATTCAGTTTGGAATTACAAATAAGCCCCCATTAGGTCCCAGTTTGGCGCGAGTTTGGACAAACCAAACAATTTCGGCATCAATTGATGGGGATTTCCCGAGTAGGGCCCCGCTTGGTCAAAGGTGTGCGAAATGGAGTTAAATTCAGTTTGGAATTCCAAATAAGCCCCTGTTAGGTCGCAGTTTGGCGCGCGTTTGGACAAACCAAACAATTTCGGCATCCATTGATAGGGATTTCCCGAGTAGGGCCCAGCTTGGTCAAAGGTGTGCAAAATGGAGTTAAATTCAGTTTGGAATTCCAAATAACCCCCCGTGAGGTCGCAGTTTGGCGCGAGTTTGGAAAACCCGAACAATTCTGGCATTATTTACTGAGGATTTCCCGACTAGGCCCCCGCTTGGTCAAAGGTGTGCGAAATGGAGTTAAATTCAGTTTGGAATTCCAAATAAGCCCCCGGTAGGTCCCAACTTGGCGCGAGTTTGGAAAACCCGAACAATTCTGGCATTATTTACTGAGGATTTCCCGACTAGGCCCCCGCTTGGTCAAAGTTGTGCGAAATGGCGTTAAATTCAGTTTGGAATTCCAAATAAGTCCCCATTAGGTCCCAGTTTGGCGTGAGTTCGGAAAAACCGAACATTTTTTGCATAAATAGATGAGGACTACCCGAGTGGGCCCTAGTTTGGCAGAAGATTGGCAAAACCAGAAGAAATTTAGTCTGGACGGATAAAGAAGGCCCAACTAGGTCCCACTTTGGCAGTAGATGGGCAAATCCGGACAAAATTAATCCAGGATTCCTCAAGAAGCCCTGCATAGGCCCCAGTTTGGAAACAGTGTGGAACCCCTGTTGAGGAAGCCCTGATTACGCCTGACCGGGGCCCTTTCGTCAGTCTTGGATGCCTAACCAATTTTCTACACGGGTAAGCGAACCCAAAGTAGGCCCCAGTTCGGCAAAAGTTTGGCAAAGCAGGATAAATTTAGTGTGGCCAGACAAGTTATCACCAATCAGGTCCTACTGTGGCGAAACTTAGGGAAACCAAGAAAAAATTAGATTGGCTGGAAAAGGTAAACTCCAACAAGGCCCCAGTTTGGCGAATGTTGAGCAAAAACATAACAAATTAAGCCTGGACCGCCAAGCTCACCCCAGTTAGGCCCCACTTTGGTAATCATCAGGCAGGCCTGGACAAATTTGATTTGGAATCCTAAACGATGCCTACATAGGCCCTCGTTCTGTAACAGTGTGGAAATCCCTATTGAGGAAGCCCCGGCAACGCCTAACTAGAGCCCAATTTTAATCTAGGATGCCCCACTAATTTTCTACACGGGTAGCTCTAGTTTTACTGTACCCACGCGGTTACTCTGGTATGAAGACGTAAAAAAGCGTGATTTTTTTTTCATTTTTCCGCTTTGTGGGAGAAAACGTTTTCTTTGTACGCGTCCATCATTCCGGATTGGGATAAAACCGCGGAGGCTCCGAGCACCGCCGAGGCTCGAATTCGTGCCAATTTAATCCCATGTATCCTCCCACCGACGTCATGAGAGACCAAAATGCGGAAAAATGATCCCTCCGCAATCTCGCTCACGTTTTCACGATATCGCCAGACAGGCTATTAGCGGAAAATTGCTAACTCTGCAAGCTCAAGAAAAAGATGGAAATTACGCTTCGTAGACGAGACGCGACCGAGTGTCGTGAATTAGGAGGTGTGATAAATGAAAATACCTCACCGAGGCCAAGAGGGTCCTCCATGAACGTATTTTTTCCTTCTTCACTTCGCGAGCAGAAACCGCTATGAAATGAAAATCCGTTCAAACCTGATCTGAAAATTTGGTCCTTTATGAGAAATAAATTGCAATTTGTCGCAAGGCGAACGTGATCCGCTTGAACATTTTTCAGAACTTATATCCTCGATATAAAAAAGAAGCCAGAAAAGAGTTCGTCAGGAATTGCATAGACCTCATTCAACATATGCAAATACGAAATATATCCTCTTACGATTTTTTCGGGATTATTCCACGTGACGTGACTTCACTGCAGAGAAAACTTTTATGGGGCTTAAAAAACCGTTTCGAAGAGGGTATATTTCCCTGGAGGATCTATAAAAATGATAAAAGTGAAAATACCTGTATACCGCACTACTTACGACAGGGGCCTTGCGGTATACGTCGTTTCTGTATATACCATGTCACGGATATGTGAAGAAAGTCGACAAAGAATATTGTAGTGCCTCATTAGAATGTAAAAAGAGATATTTTTCATCCTGTTCAGATACTCGAAAAACTTTTGTCGACGCTACACAAGAGTTTTCAGATTCTTATATCGATTTGACGAGCCTCTGACGAACAAAAAAAATTCTAACAATATCAAATTGAATCATTAAAAATCGCAAAAACGTAGAGAATAATATTGTTCGTAAAATGTATGTCTGTGAAAACCGGGAATAGCCCAATAATCTCTGTCTCAAAATATATTATTAAAATAGTCTAATTAGTTGACATATTCACGAAAAAATCGATTTTACTTCTCTCTAAAAAGAAAAAATTAAAAAAAAAATATATGTTTCATAAAATCCACTCAAGCTTTACAATGTGATTTTTTTTTCTCTGTACTCAAAATGTGTATTTATTGAGTGAAAATAGACTTTTTTTAAACTGAACATTTCAATAATTGAAAAAGGACAGAAAAAATGGGATGAATTATTTATAACAAGAATTTATCTATCTGTTGTTCATCAATTAATTGCCATTTTTATCAATTCAGACCGATTTTGGTCAACATTTGGTAAAAATTTGATCCAAAAATGGGCCCAAATTAATAATTAGCAAAAAGAAAAGGAAGTCCGAGTCTTCAAATTTGAACAAATTAGACGTACGTCTGATGTTCATCGATTAATTGTCAACTTTATCAATTCAGACCGATTTTGGTCAAATTTTGGTAAAAATTTGATCCAAAAATGGGCCCAAATTGATAATTAGCAAAAAGAAAAGGAAGTCCGAGTCTTCAAATTTGAACAAATTAGACGTACGTCTGATGTTCATCGATTAATTGTCAACTTTATCAATTCAGACCGATTTTGGTCAACTTTTGGTAAAAATTTGATCCAAAAATGGGCCCAAATTGATAATTAGCAAAAAGAAAAGGAAGTCCGAGTCTTCAAATTTGAAAAAATTAGACGTACGTCTGATGTTCATCGATTAATTGTCAACTTTATCAATTCAGACCGATTTTGGTCAACTTTTGGTAAAAATTTGATCCAAAAATGGGCCCAAATTTATAATTAGCAAAAAGAAAAGGAAGTCCGAGTCTTCAAATTTGAACAAATTAGACGTACGTCTGATGTTCATCGATTAATTGTCAACTTTATCAATTCAGACCGATTTTGGTCAACTTTTGGTAAAAATTTGATCCAAAAATGGGCCCAAATTAATAATTAGCAAAAAGAAAAGGAAGTCCGAGTCTTCAAATTTGAACAAATTAGACGTACGTCTGATGTTCATCGATTAATTGTCAACTTTATCAATTCAGACCGATTTTGGTAAACTTTTGGTAAAAATTTGATCCAAAAATGGGCCCAAATTAATAATTAGCAAAAAGAAAAGGAAGTCCGAGTCTTCAAATTTGAACAAATTAGACGTACGTCTGATGTTCATCGATTAATTGACGACACCTGGACCGATTTGGTCAACTTTTGTAAAATTCTGATCCAAAAATGGGCCCAAATTAATAATTAGCAAAAAGAAAAGGAAGTCCGAGTCTTCAAATTTGAACAAATTAGACGTACGTCTGATGTTCATCGATTAATTGTCAATTTTATCAATTCGACCGATTTTGGTCAACTTTCTTTTTGCAAAATTTGATCCAAAAATGGGCCCAAATTAATAATTAGCAAAAAGAAAAGGAAGTCCGAGTCTTCAAATTTGAACAAATTAGACGTACGTCTGATGTTCATCGATTAATTGTCAACTTTATCAATTCAGACCGATTTTGGTCAACTTTTGGTAAAAATTTGATCCAAAAATGGGCCCAAATTAATAATTAGCAAAAAGAAAAGGAAGTCCGAGTCTTCAAATTTGAACAAATTAGACGTACGTCTGATGTTCATCGATTAATTGTCAACTTTATCAATTCAGACCGATTTTGGTCAACTTTTGGTAAAAATTTGATCCAAAAATGGGCCCAAATTAATAATTAGCAAAAAGAAAAGGAAGTCCGAGTCTTCAAATTTGAACAAATTAGACGTACGTCTGATGTTCATCGATTAATTGTCAACTTTATCAATTCAGACCGATTTTGGTCAACTTTTGGTAAAAATTTGATCCAAAAATGGGCCCAAATTGATAATTAGCAAAAAGAAAAGGAAGTCCGAGTCTTCAAATTTGAACAAATTAGACGTACGTCTGATGTTCATCGATTAATTGTCAACTTTATCAATTCAGACCGATTTTGGTCAACTTTTGGTAAAAATTTGATCCAAAAATGGGCCCAAATTAATAATTAGCAAATAGAAAAGGAAGTCCGAGTCTTCAAATTTGAACAAATTAGACGTACGTCTGATGTTCATCGATTAATTGTCAACTTTATCAATTCAGACCGATTTTGGTCAACTTTTGGTAAAAATTTGATCCAAAAATGGGCCCAAATTAATAATTAGCAAAAAGAAAAGGAAGTCCGAGTCTTCAAATTTGAACAAATTAGACGTACGTCTGATGTTCATCGATTAATTGTCAATTTTATCACCTGACCGACTTGGTCAATTTTTGGTAAAAATTGATCCAAAAATGGGCCCAAATTAATAATTAGCAAAAGAAAAGGAAGTCCGAGTCTTCAAATTTGGAACAAATTAGACGTACGTCTGATGTCTAACACATTGAGTCAATTTTATCAATTCGACCGATTTTTGGTCAACTTTTTTGAAAACTTGATCCAAAAATGGGCCCAAATTAATAATTAGCAAAAAGAAAAGGAAGTCCGGAGTCTTCAAATTTGAACAAATTAGACGAATGTCTGATGTCGATTAATTGTCAATTTTATCAATTGACCGATTTGGTCACCTTTGGCAAAATTCTGATCCAAAAATAACCAAATTAATAATTAGCAAAAAGAAAAAGGAAGTCCGAGGTCTTCAAATTTGAACAAATTAGACGTACGTCTGATGTTCATCGATTAATTGTCAATTTTATCACCCGGACCTGATTTTGGTCAACTTTTGCAAAAATTTGATCCAAAAATGGCCCAAATTAATAATTAGCAAAAAGAAAAGGAAGTCCGAGTCTTCAAATTTGAAATTAGACGTACGTCTGATGTTCATCGATTAATTGTCAACTTTATCAATTCAGACCGATTTTGGTCAACTTTTGGTAAAAATTTGATCCAAAAATGGGCCCAAATTGATAATTAGCAAAAAGAAAAGGAAGTCCGAGTCTTCAAATTTGAACAAATTAGACGTACGTCTGATGTTCATCGATTAATTGTCAACTTTATCAATTCAGACCGATTTTGGTCAACTTTTGGTAAAAATTTGATCCAAAAATGGGCCCAAATTAATAATTAGCAAAAAGAAAAGGAAGTCCGAGTCTTCAAATTTGAACAAATTAGACGTACGTCTGATGTTCATCGATTAATTGTCAACTTTATCAATTCAGACCGATTTTGGTCAACTTTTGGTAAAAATTTGATCCAAAAATGGGCCCAAATTAATAATTAGCAAAAAAAAAAGCAAGATCGAGTCATCAAATTTAGCCGTATTATCTAATAATGGTCATTGCGGAAATAGAAGCTCTAAAGTCTTACGTAATCCCCGATTATAGCTCGCAGTATAGCGTCTTAAAAGTTTTCAAATTTGATTTACGACCGAGTAAGTATGCAAGTTGCGTCCATTCACGTACCTATTTTACGAGCTCGAGTGTACGAATGTACGTATAGCAGTGATGGCGATACATCAGACACTGCGCACATGTACATATTGAACGATCTTGTAGATCAGTTTAAAATGAAAGCCAATAATTCGTTGAATTTATGGAATCCTAAGCTAGGTTTACGGAAACGTTTTCACCCATAAATTTAACGGATATAGGTGAAACGCGCGTGGTATTATGGAAAGTAGTCGCGTCGGCGAAGTGCCAATAAACATTTTATCCATCTCTGCAGACTTTCGCCATTTCGCTGATAACTAGGATCACAAAAATTCCTGAAATTCTCATTTTCCATATGTTGGTCTGTTCGCCTGTAATATTCGGCCGTTATTCATAGCCCGTCACTCGAAAGCATTCGCTTCATTAATCGCAGATAAATTCGCGATTCACGGAGCACCACAAAATTGAATCAAGCTTCATTATCTTCCGATTCAATGACGCCTCGGGTTCGACTAGCAAAACTAGACTTGATTGATTAATGCCAGATCTTGAGGCTGGAATATTTTTAAATTCTTACCATTCTGCGGTTCGGTATTCAAAAAGTACAGATTTTATTCACTGTTAGAAAGTTCTGTATTAAGTTTCATAAAAATGTGTGTTAATATTGAGATACAAATATGAAATTTCAAGATATTGTTAACAGTGTATAATTTATTGAAAAACGATTTCGTGTTCCTGTTATGGAATCGGGGTATAAGCTTTGGAGTTTGGATCAAACAATATGAATCGCCTAATTTCAAAGTTATACAAGTCGTTATGCAAAATGGTCTTTGGGGGAAACAAGTACTTGAGACAAGATTAGTAACTTACTTTGCTGAGCTGTGATTGCGATTTCGCAAGACTTTCTTGTATATTGAATATGCGGTAAATTCGCGATCGGCTCTAATCAACCGTTAAATTGATCTTTGACATGGAGTAATAAACTTTTCATTCGAACCAGTTTTCACACGGTGATTATTTTCGTTTGGGATAAAATATTTCGGCGGGATGAGCTCGAATAACATCCTCCGAGCCCTCCGTCGGTCTGATATATCTTCTCTTGTTATCGTTATAAATGTAAACTTATAATAAACAGATTTAGGAAAATATTGTGGGTGCTATTAAAGTCGAAATATCGTTTTCATTTCATTTCAATTTCTTATCCTGCAGGTATAAATCCGTCGGGATCGTGAATTTAGAAGACAAATTGCAAAAGCTCAGGAGTTAGGGTTCCAAATCGGATTATTTATCGTTTCGATTCTTCAAAAGGGTTTATTTTTCTACTTTTTCTTTTTTGCCACAAAAACTGAAGCGAAAAGCTTTTCATGTAGTCTGCAATTTCACGGTCTTGAAATTCAACGATTTTAATTCAATCAAAACGTCGAGAGACGATCGTGATCGATCAACTCTTACAGAAATATGTAATCTTGTGCGAAATCTAGAAGAATATGTATATATATACATATATGTGAAGTTATTCAATCATACAGAAAGAGAAAGTGGAACCACTCTACTTTTGGAGGAATAGGATATTTGATATTTTTTATCAATCTGCAACGATTGACTGTTCGGGACAGTAAACTGAGCGTGCAGACCAAATTTCAGCCGAAAATATTAAAAATTGCAGAAGTTACTGAACTTTGAAATTTTTATATTGAAGACAAAACTGGTTATTTCAGTGGCTCGATCGCAAAGTGGGACTTTTTGATTCATTGAGGTAGGTGAATCTGTTGGCCGATTCAGAAAAAAATGGAATATCAAAAATCCGACACGATTGATTGAACCCCGAAATTTGTTTATAAAAATATTCAAAATTCAAAGAGTTATTCTACTTTACAGCTGAAGGTATAAGAAACGTCAGCTAGCCTACAATTTTCTATATTTGTCAATGAATTAATTTGTAGTGTACAAAATCGGCTTCAGAAAAAAAAACCGTTAATACTTGTTCTAGTTACGTCGATCGGCGAGGCTTCCCCTTGAACCGTAATCCCCGAAACAGCTAGGGGTGCAATAACACGAAATCACGTCTGGTAACGAGGAACGCTTTCAGGATTACGAGGTCGGTCACTCAGTCTGGGTCTAGGAGTCGCCGATACCAGCACAGTTTCGACTTACAATTAGGACGAAATAGGAATCGGAACAAAAACCAAAAACTCACTCACAGTCACACACAAGAGCTTGCAGAGATCGAGGAGGTAATTCGACCCTCGTCAAGCTCCGGCTCTCCCATATCTCAGTTTAGGTTTACAAGTCCGAATGATTATCTGGTTCGAAGATCGATCAGTACAATTGAGATAAAGCACACCCCGAGCTTGCGGCGTCAGCATCCCCCCAGTTTTTACGCGGAGAGTCCGATATTTTTTATCAATCTTTATCCCTAATCTTCAGAAAAGGAAATCGACGTTCGCGTAATCCTCGTCACATTCACTGACACCTTGGATCATTTGCAAAGTTTTTCGGAATTCATTTGAAAAGTTACACGATTCGACAATCCCCTACAGAATTTCATCCACAGTTTTTCGCAGTGTCATTTCATAACCGAGGGAAACTTCAGAGCTTTCATTAATATATGGTAAAATTTCTTTTTCGAATAAACTTATTCACTGTGAAAATTAGGCAACATAAATTTTGAAAACTGTTGATTTTCTTCGATCCTTAGTTCAATTTTGAAGCCATTGCGACCGATTCGTCACAAAATTCAGAAACGGTTCCTTTCCCTTTTTTTCAAGCTTCATTCATGGTAACAACGGATGATTTTTTAACTTTTTTTCTCCCTTCAAGTGCGCAGAATGTGGGAGTATGATCGCGCCGCGTCTTCGCGTGGCACTGTTGAAGCCGGCCGCGCGTTCCGTCCATAAAGGTATAGAGGAAACGTGATCGGGGTCGAGAGACGCAGGCGCGTTGTCGGCATCGGTTAAATTTTTAAACTGTTTTCAAAAGTTGTATTTGTTGGGAAAGAAAATTGTAAGATTGAATAGATTTTCGAACCTCTCGTTGAGTTATTTCGTGATTTCGAACCGTTCCGACTCGACTTTATACAGCTTGGTGCCATTTCTCGATCTAGATCTACCTACTGAATAAACAAGGTCAAAATCGAGTAGGTAAGCGGATCCCTGCGAGTTGGCAAACTTCGGGCATGGGATTACCAAAATATTTACCATTTGCTCAATCCCAGCTCCTCCAGAACGACAGGGTTGGGCAGGGAATATAGCACGAAACTGTGATTTCAGGGGACCCACTCTTGAGGTCCAATTTTCCCTCGTTGTTTGGACCGCTGTGATTTATAGAGTGGATCTAGCAGCTGCTGACAGGCCGATATCTCACCCAAAAAACGGCTGCAGGCCTCATCAGTGAAAGGGACGAACGGTGCTTTGCGTTTATTGATAACAGCAGAATTTTCGAACACGATGGGCAGACTTTCCAGAAAATTTCGTCAGACTACACCCTCCATTTGAGCCTCGAACCTTTTGGAGACAAATGTCACGACCGTTGCTACAATCGTCGAAATTAAAGGGTAGATAAGCTCCGTAAGGGATCAAAGCTCAAAGTGATTCATTAATAATAATAATAAATTAAGATAGAGACACGATTTTCTTCCCGTTTTATCAGCCCTTATTAAATTTTGATTAATCGAATTTTAATTTGGCGAATTCGACATGCTGCAAACAAAAAAACATCTGGATTTTGATTTTGGGTCACTGATAACAAAATAAATAACGGGAAGTTCGAAGGCTGCCCTCTTGTTTTTCGTCGCCTTTGAACATTAATCTTCGATATTGAATCTAGCCGCTGCCCCGCAGGGCGATTTCGTGGTAAATAGTCTAGTTTGAAGAGCAGACGAAAAAGGATTCGGAGTCGAAGAGGGGAATCGGTGGCATTGTTTCAATGAACCGACGATCGACTGACCCTCCTCCACAGAAATGGCGAATCAAAATGCAACGAGTCTTGCTGCGGATCGATCAAAAGCTCCGTAATTAACCGTCTCGACACCCTGTCAAGGAGTCGAACGATAATAACAGCCGCGGTACAGACACTAACAGCCAAGTACTAATGAAAGGGAGGAAGAAAAACGGAGAAAAATGAAGGACTGAGGACAAAGGGCAAAGCCGACAGTTGAGTAATTAAAGCTCTCTCGATTAAATTCGCGTTGTTTAAAACAGAACAAGGAAAGTTTTAAGTCTAGTGCCCGCGAAACCAGTCGAGGGTCTAATTATGAAATGGAAATTGTGTATATAGCTAGCCATGTATACCTTATCTGAATGACTGGAAATTACGAAGGACCCAAGCCACGAGCCTCGAGAGTAGAATAGTTTGGGAAATAATCGATTTTCTTATTTATTCTAAGTGATTAAGGGTTGAAGAAAAAAAAATATCTTCTGCCGGATGTGACGTCAAAATTCGACAAATACCCTGGTGAAAATAATTTCCAGGCCAAACTCTGTCTTTCGTTGCGGTTGAAGAAGGAATAGACCGGATGTTTGTTGGTCATTTGCTTATCGAAAATTTATTGATGAAATTTGATAACTTGTGAAGATTTTTTTTCCTGGACCTTCGATGAGAATGTATTTCATGAAGTTTTATGCAAATCGACGTAAAGTCGTATGCCGGTGATTGAAGTCCTGCTGATCTGAACAGGACGAGGGGGAAATAACTCAAGATTTGAGCGACACATTAATTCCGAGGGTTTAAATAATTCAGAATAATTCATTTGACTTGACGTAATTTTGTTCATTCAGATTAATTCAACTTAACTCAACCGGATTCAACTTAATTCAACAGGATCCAATCTAATTTAACTCAATTCAACTTGATTCAACTTAATTCAACCTAATTCCACTTAATTCAACTTAATTTAATTTAATTCAACTCCATTCAACTTAATTCAACTCAATTTAACCTAATTCAACTAAATTCAAGTCAATTCGACTTAATTCAACTTAATTCAACAGGATGCAACTCAATTCAACTTAACTCAACTTAATGCAACAGGATTCAACACCATTCAACGTAATTCAGCTTAATTCGACTCAATTTAACTTAACTCAACTTAATTCAACAGGATTCAACTCCATTCAACTTAATTCAGCTTATTTCAACTCAATTCAATTTAATTCAACTTAACTCAACCGGATTCAACTTAATTCAACAGGATCCAATCTAATTTAACTCAATTCAACTTGATTCAACTTAATTCAACCTAATTCCACTTTATTCAACTTAATTTAATTTAATTCAACTCATTCTCAACTTAATTCAACTCAATTTAACCTAATTCAACTAAATTCAAGTCAATTCGACTTAATTCAACTTAATTCAACAGGATGCAACTCAATTCAACTTAACTCCAGCAATGCAACAGTTCAACACCATTCAACGTAATTCAGCTTAATTCGACTCAATTTGCTTAACTCAACAATTCAACAGGAATCAACTCCATTCAACAATTCAAACATTTCAACTCAATTCAATTTAATTCAACTTAACTCAACCGGATTCAACTTAATTCAACAGGATCCAATCTAATTTAACTCAATTCAATGATTCAACTTAATTCAACCTAATTCCACTTAATTCAACTTAATTTAATTTAATTCAACTCCATTCAACTTAATTCAACTCAATTTAACCTAATTCAACTAAATTCAAGTCAATTCGACTTAATTCAACTTAATTCAACAGGATGCAACTCAATTCAACTTAACTCAACTTAATACAACAGGATTCAACACCATTCAACGTAATTCAGCTTAATTCGACTCAATTTAACTTAACTCAACTTAATTCAACAGGATTCAACTCCATTCAACTTAATTCAGCTTATTTCAACTCAATTCAATTTAATTCAACTTAACTCAACCGGATTCAACTTAATTCAACAGGATCCAATCTAATTTAACTCAATTCAACTTGATTCAACTTAATTCAACCTAATTCCACTTTATTCAACTTAATTTAATTTAATTCAACTCCATTCAACAATTCAACTCAATTTAACCTAATTCAACTAAATTCAAGTCAATTCGACTTAATTCGAAAACTTAATTCAACAGGATGCAACTCAATTCAACTTAACTCAACAATGCAACAGGATTCAACACCATTCAACGTAATTCAGCTTAATTCGACTCAATTCAACTTAACTCAACTTAATTCAACAGGATTCAACTCCATTCAACTTAATTCAGCTTATTTCAACTCAATTCAATTTAATTCAACTTAACTCAACCGGATTCAACTTAATTCAACAGGATCCAATCTAATTTAACTCAATTCAACTTGATTCAACTTAATTCAACCTAATTCCAATTAATTCAACTTAATTTAATTTAATTCAACTCCATTCAACTTAATTCAACTCAATTTAACCTAATTCAACTAAATTCAAGTCAATTCGACTTAATTCAACTTAATTCAACAGGATGCAACTCAATTCAACTTAACTCAACTTAATGCAACAGGATTCAACACCATTCAACGTAATTCAGCTTAATTCGACTCAATTTAACTTAACTCAACTTAATTCAACAGGATTCAACTCCATTCAACTTAATTCAGCTTATTTCAACTCAATTCAATTTAATTCAACTTAACTCAACCGGATTCAACTTAATTCAACAGGATCCAATCTAATTTAACTCAATTCAACTTGATTCAACTTAATTCAACCTAATTCCAATTAATTCAACTTAATTTAATTTAATTCAACTCCATTCAACTTAATTCAACTCAATTTAACCTAATTCAACTAAATTCAAGTCAATTCGACTTAATTCAACTTAATTCAACAGGATGCAACTCAATTCAACTTAATTCAACTTAATTCAACAGGATTCAACTCCATTCAACTTAATTCAGCTTATTTCAACTCAATTCAATTTAATTCAACTTAACTCAACCGGATTCAACTTAATTCAACAGGATCCAATCTAATTTAACTCAATTCAACTTGATTCAACTTAATTCAACCTAATTCAATTAATTCAGCAATTTAATTTAATTCAACTCCATTCAGCAACTTAATTCAACTCAATTTAACCTAATTCAGCTAAATTCAGTCAATTCGACTTAATTCAACTTAATTCAACAGGATGCAACTTTCAATTCAACTTAACTCAACTTAATGCAACTTAAGTTCAACACCATTCAACGTAATTCAACTTAATTCGACTCAATTTAACTTAACCAGCAATTCAACAGGATTCAGCTCCATTCAGCAATTCAGCTTATTTCAACTCAATTCAATTTGAATTCAACTTAACTCAGCAGTTCAACTTAATTCAGCAGGATCCAATCTAATTTAACTCAATTCAACTTGATTCAACTTAATTCAACCTAATTCCAATTAATTCAACTTAATTTAATTTAATTCAACTCCATTCAACTTAATTCAACTCAATTTAACCTAATTCAACTAAATTCAAGTCAATTCGACTTAATTCAACTTAATTCAACAGGATGCAACTCAATTCAACTTAATTCAACTTAATTCAACAGGATTCAACTCCATTCAACTTAATTCAGCTTATTTCAACTCAATTCAATTTAATTCAACTTAACTCAACCGGATTCAACTTAATTCAACAGGATCCAATCTAATTTAACTCAATTCAACTTGATTCAACTTAATTCAACCTAATTCCAATTAATTCAACTTAATTTAATTTAATTCAACTCCATTCAACTTAATTCAACTCAATTTAACCTAATTCAACTAAATTCAAGTCAATTCGACTTAATTCAACTTAATTCAACAGGATGCAACTCAATTCAACTTAACTCAACTTAATGCAACAGGATTCAACACCATTCAACGTAATTCAGCTTAATTCGACTCAATTTAACTTAACTCAACTTAATTCAACAGGATTCAACTCCATTCAACTTAATTCAGCTTATTTCAACTCAATTCAATTTAATTCAACTTAACTCAACCGGATTCAACTTAATTCAACAGGATCCAATCTAATTTAACTCAATTCAACTTGATTCAACTTAATTCAACCTAATTCCACTTAATTCAACTTAATTTAATTTAATTCAACTCCATTCAACTTAATTCAACTCAATTTAACCTAATTCAACTAAATTCAAGTCAATTCGACTTAATTCAACTTAATTCAACAGGATGCAACTCAATTCAACTTA